>VIAB01001846.1:84991-96397 GCA_009801035.1 Oophaga pumilio | reverse complement strand
ACCCGATACTTGCAGTATCGTATCGCTCAACACTATTCACCAATCTATTGTCTGTATTGGGCCTTGTTGTCTTGAATTTGTTGAGGATGATTTGGGGGTAACCTCTTTCACTAAATTTGGAGTCCATTTTGTTTAGTCGAAGTTTACAGGTATTGCTATCTGACACAATTCGTGTGATGCGCTGGAACTGGGATTTAAGGATAGAACATTTCATAGGAGTTGGATGAAAGCTATCAAAGTGTAGCAACCTGTTACGGTCAGTGGTCTTAGTGTATAGATTAATCTAATGCCTAACATGACCATATAGTGTGCTGCATGTAAGGGTATAACTAGTAGAATAAAGTGACGCGTGCACAGCTATCGAAGGTGCCAGAGTAGGTTCCCACACCATAAATATGTATCAAAAGACTTGGCATTCAACTTAAATGATCAATAAAAATATTTAATGTTCCCAAAGATTCTCTACTAGTTACATTAGATGTCAAGGATCAGTATACCTCAATTCCTCATGAATATGGTATACAATCTGTAAAACGACTTCTGATATCTTCAGGTATGGACACTGAACAGGTTAGTATGTGTGTAGAACTCTTCTCTCTGGTTTTAACCAAAAACTATTTCATGTTCCAGGATGATTTCTTTCTCCAAGTCCGTGGTACTGCAATGGGCTCGAATGTGGCACCCCCCTATGCAAATTGTTACATGGCCGATTTTAAAGAATCCATCATTTATACATGTTCGCTTTTTTTGAACAAAATCATTGTCTGGAAAAGATATATCGATGATATATTTTGCATATTGGGGGCACATTTGAGTCCCTGTCTGAATTCCACAACTTACTCAATAACTCCTGGCCTGGACTTAGCTTTACTATCACTTATGATATCTCCAAGATCAATTTTTTGGATACAATGGTTATTAAGAACCAGGAGGGTGTTCTTTTCATTGATCTATACACTAAGACCATCGACCGTAACAGTTTGTTACACTTTGATAGCTTTCATCCAACTCCTGTGAAATGCTCTATCCCTAAATCCCAGTTCCAGCACGTCACATGAATTGTGTTAGATAGCAATACCTGCAAACTTCGACTAAACGAAATGGACTCCAAATTTAGAGAAAGAGGTTACCCCCAAACCATCTTTAACAATCCAAGACAACAAGGCCCAATACAGACAATAGATCAGTGAACAGAATCGCTTTTGTACATTCGTACCATCTGTTTGATTATATCAACAACCAGTGATCCAATTGCACCCTGGACTTCACTCTGATTTCTAGTTCTCCACTATCCTATGTGATATTGTTCTCCTACATCTCAAAATAACGCTCTATTTCTCACTTCCGGCTCCTGGAACACAGTGGAACGAATAAGATAACAGGTGGAATGCACAAACAACTTCCGGCACGCACGGCCACTAACATCTGGTGACGTCACGTCCGGGACATTACAGATTTATCTAACAACAAAGCTTACTCTCTTGTCCATTGGACAACATTGAAGCAAAGTGAACAGGTATGACTTCCATTTATTTTCTTCACAGTCTCAAGTCTCAATAATCTCATGTACTACTTTATGGTTCACTCTCCTTTAACAAGGGATATTATTCCTCACGGATGGCACTGGACTAAAAAATGTAGTTTTCTGCACTAACAATGTCTCCATGAATCTGATTGACCTTTATTGTTGTAAATACTTTATTTTGTTATGGATTTTCTGTTGATATAATTTGCTTTTTTATTTTTTTTTTGTTTTTATTCCTGTTGTAGTAACTTATGAAGGTCTGATTGTTGACCGAAACATTTTCTGTTTACTACGCTGTGGACAACATTAAATATTTTCATTGATCATTTAAGTTGAGTGCCGAGTCTTTTGATACATATTTGTGGTGTGGGAACTTACTCTGGCACCTTCGATAGTTGTGCACACTTCACTTTATTCTACCCTTTGCCGAGAAACAGCCCCAAAGCATGATGTTGCTACACCCATGCTTCACAGTAGGTATGGTGTTCTTTGGATGCAACTCAGCATTCTGTCTCCTCCAAACACAACGAGTTTTGTTTCTACCAAACAGTTCTACTTTGGTTTCATCAGACCATATGACATTCTCCCAATACTCTTTTGGATAATCCAAATGCTCTCTAGCAAACTTCATATGGGCCCGGACATGTAGTGGCTTAAGCAGGGGGACACATCTGGCACTGCAGGATCTGAGTCCCTGGTGGCATAGTATGTTACTGATGGTAGCCTTTGTTACGGTGATCCCAGCTGTATGCAAGCGATTCACTAGGTCCCCCGTGTGGTTCTGGGACTTTTGCTCACCGTTCTTGTGATCATTTTGACCCCATGGGGTGAGATCTTGCATGGAGCCCCAGATCGAGGAGATTAGCAGTGGTCTTATGTGTCTTCCAATTTCTTATTATTGCTCTCACAGTTGATTTCATCACACCAAGCTGCTTGACTATTGCAGATTCAGTCTTCCCAGCTTGGTGCAGGGCTGCAATTTTGTTTCTGGTGTCCTTCAACAGCTCTTTGGTCTTCACCATAGTGGAGTTTGGAGTGTGACTGTTTGAGGTTGTGGACAGGTGTCTTTTATACTGATAACAAGTTCAAACAGGTGCCATTACTACAGGTAATGAGTGGAGGACAGAAGAGCCTCTTAAAGAAGAAGTTACAGGTCTGTGAGAGCCAGAAATCTTGCATATTTTTAGGTGACCAAATACTTATTTTCCACCATAATGTGCAAAATAAATTTTGCCAAATCAGACAAGGTGATTTTCTGGATTTGTTTTCTCTTTTTGACTCTCATAGTTGTGATCTACACATGATTTCAATTACAGGCCTCTCTCATCTTTTTAAGTGGGAGAACTTGCACAATTGGTGGCTGACTAAATACTTTTTTTCCCACTATAAATTGGCCAGTGTATATGAGCTCAACTTCCACCGTCAAGGCATACCTTATAGTTGGATCCCTGTCCTCATAAGACACCTCTCTTGGACTAAAAAGCCTACAGTTTATGGGCAGCTAATTAAAACAACCTGAGACTAGCGTGAGTGGGTATAGGAGTGCACATGTCACAGGAGTTTGCTACAAACAGAAAAACTGACCAGCACATCCCAACTAGCGTGAGCAGATGCCAGCTAATATAACAATTCTAAGAAAATACAAAGCTGCACTCTGGATTGTTTCGAATGGTAAATCTAGAGAATTGGAACTGCATTGCTGAAATAGAAAATATGTATGTGCTACATTCTGTACATGTGGAATTTTGGAAAATTTAAACTGTCATATTGCTATAGGAAAATATACAGTAAAAAGAAGATACTTAGCACATAAATTGGCCAGTGTATATGAGTCCAACTGCCACAATCAAGGCATACCTTATAGTTGGGTCCCTGTCCTTTCTGTTGTAGCAAACTCCTGTGATACATGCACTCCTACACCCACTCCCATCAGCCTCAGGTGGCTTTAATTAGCTGGTTCCTTCCTGCACCATATATTATAGGCCTTTTAGTCCAAGGGAGGTGTCTTATCAGAACAGGGACCCAACTATAAGGTACGCATTGACAGTTTAAGTTGAGCTCATATACATCTGCCAATTTATGTGCTAAGTATCTTTTTTTTTTACTGTAAAGTTTCCTATAGCAATATTGCTTTTCCAATATACCAAAATTCCATATGTACATAATGTAGCACTTACCTGTTTTCTATGGCAGCAATGCGGTTCCAATTTTCTAGATATACCATTCTAAACAATTGTATTTTCTTAGAATTGTTATGTTAGCTGGCACCTGTTCACACTAGTTGGGATGTGTTGGTCAGTTTTTCAGCTTATGAAGTTTCTGTCAGGCATGGACAGTCAAAGGGCTAGAAATAGCGGTGTTACGACCGTTAGGGGTATCTCAGTGCCAAAATGCACCTTACCTGGCATCTTGACCTCAATAATTGTGGGACAGGAAGCCTGCTGCATGCACCCTCAGTCCACACACAAAACAGACCAGAGCATTGCATTGTAACATGGAGAGTTGAGTAGCATTTGGAGTTTCTTTTTTACATTGTTGATCAGTACTTATCAGGGCATCATGTTACGTGTCTGGTTGTGGGGCCATCGTACTGTGCGTGGAAGGGCTGTGGAGCATCATTGATAATGTTGTTAGAGAGGCTGTGAGGTCATCATACTTTGTGAGGGGATATATAGGATCATGCTGTGTGCATCCGAGGATGTACAGCGTACAGACTCCTCAGGTCCATGTGCTGGAATACACGCTGCCGGCTAATCATAGGCCAGCAGCTGACATCAGCGTGCATGTGACCAGGGGTACATGAAAGTGATATTATGCTCTCCAATTGCTTGAATGCCTAAGTCAGCTGCCGGCATCAGGAGAGGACACCGCACTTGGTGGGAACGGAGGGAAGGTTAGTTATTTTTTTAAATCAGTGAGTACACAGTGACTGTGATCATACTATTACATGTATGACTATGGGCTGTGCAATATACTACATGTAGGATTATGGGCTGTGCATTATACTACATGGATGGCTATGGGCTGAGTATTATACTTATAGAAGGCTATGGGGAGTGTGTTATACTTTATAGAGAACTATGGGGAGTACATTATACTACATGGACGACTATGGGCTGTGAGTTATATTACATGAATGACTATGGGGAGTGCATTATACTGTATGAAGGACTATGGGGGTACATTATGCTGTATGGAGGACTATGGGGGTGCATTATACTATAGAGAGGACTATGGGGAGTGCATTATACTACATGTATGACAAAGGGCTCTGCATTATACTACATGGACGACTATGAGCTGTGCAGTATATTACATGGATGACTATGGGCTCTGCATTATATTAAGTGGATGACTATGGGGAGTACATTATACTGTATGAATAATTATGGTCGGTGCATTATACTGTATGGAGGACTATAGGGGGTGCATTATACTATAGGGAGAACTATGGGGAGTGCATTATACTCAAATAAACACCATCAGAATGAGGGACATACACCAGGATGGGGGATATATATACTAGGATGGGGACCAGGATAATGGACATATACCAGGATGGGGGATATATATATCAGGATGGGCCCAAGATAATGGACATATACCAGGATGGGGGATATATAACAGAATAAGACCAGGATGAAGGACATGAATATATATTAGGATGGGAAGACCCCAGTGCAAATCTTGCACCAAGGACCATCAGACTCTAGTTACGCCACTGATCATAAGATCATAAATTATGGTTGGGGAGTTGTGGGGATATTCTACTGTGGGTGTGTGGGAAGCTGTGGGAACATCATTCTGTGTGGGGGAGATATGGGGGTGTTATACTGTGTGGTTGGAGCAGCTGTTGAAGGAACAATAGAAGTTGTCTGATTTAATGCCTTTTGTTTACTTTATAAAAAGCAGTAAAAATATGGTTTTGAGGTTTTGAGTAGCTGCTTAACGTAAGAATAGATGTTACAGTGCCCCTCACAGAGCTCCTCGGGAAAATTAATTGTCCACTTCTCATTTATACCAAGTAAGAGTTCAATCTTGCAGCAAACAATATAAAAACACAGCAATGGGCACACAGTAAAGCATCCTAGACTAATCAAAATAAAATAGGGGATAAAGAATTTTATGGTTCGACAGGTATATGTTGCAATGCTCTAATAGCTTAGTAAGAATTAATCCCAAAAACTTCATAAATCCAAAGACCAAATATTTGGCTATTGATTCCCACAACTGATTGCCCAAAATTGAACAAACTTGAGGCAAAAGCAAGTAATTCATTAAAATAAAAAGAGCAAAAAAAAAACTATTGAAGCCCCTGCCGATCCAACGCCTTCCCTAATCGGTTATAGTTCACAGGGCTGCAGTAGTGATGTCCCGCCGAGATCAGTGACTATCAGCCATAGCTGTGAACAGTAAAGCTAGAGAAAAAAAGAGAAAAAATGGACCATGAGGAAAATATTGGTGCATTTTTAGCCAGCTATCCATTGAGAACTGTATGTATGTGCAGGGCTGCCACTAGGAATTTCAGGGCCCCATACTGGCAAAATTTTCAGGGCCCCCTTGAGACTCTGCCCAGGCTCCACCCCAGCCCCGCCTCCATCCCTCGAACTGTCCACAGTCAAATCACTCTCTTGGAAAAATTCCACGTCCTCACCACGTCCTCACCAATCACACATTAACAGTTCCCATCTCCAGATCACACATATAGCCAGCAGCTCGTTTCAGCCAAAAGATTTTTTAAATCTGCCAAAACAACAAGGTAGACTCTTTTGGCCGGTCCCTACTCTACTCTAACCTATTAAACATCTGGTACAATATCCAATACAATTTAGGTTTATTTTTATATATTTTTCAATTTTTAAAATGACCAATTATATCATATCCAAAGGGACAAATACCACCGCACTATGTCCAGACCACATATTACAACCCTATGGTGACCAATAATACCACATACAAGGAACAAATACAGCCACACCATGACCAGACCACATATTACCACCACAATGATAGGATAATAGCACATACAAAGGACAAATAATACCACACCATGACCAGATCACATATTACCACCACAGTGACAGAATAATACCACATACTGTACAAGGGACAAATACCACCACAACATGACCAGACCACATATTACCACCACATAGTGACTGAATACTACAATACTGATCATTAATAAAAAAAACACAATACTAATATCACCATAAGTGCCATTATACATAGGAGATCTGTACTTAGTATGCAGTGTCTGTGTATGCGTGATACAGTGATCACCAGTGACATTGTACACAGGAACTCTATATATAGTGTATAGTGTTAGTGTACAGGTAACACACTGACTCACCAGTGATGTCTCTAGGTGAAGTCCTTCAGTTTTGCTTTTCATCTTTCATCCAGCACAGACCGCCATCACATCTTCCAGCCAGGGCTTGTCTCTGCAGGAAATAACAGTTATCTTGAACTCCGCTTGCAGAACACATTACTTAATTTTTTCCCAATTTCAACACTACACCAGATGAAGAAAAAAAGGCGACATAGTGTCGCTCTGCACAGTAACAGGACCATCCCCCATTTAAAACAGTATCTTCAAAAAAATAAAATAAATACATCACTGCAGTAACAATATCCCTTAATTAAATATGGTAATAATATGCCCCATCCTGGCCCCGTGTATCTCATTTCTGGCTCCAGCCATATGTTCTCCCATCCTGCCCTCATGATCATGAGTATCCATTCTGCCCCATCTGTCCCATGATCCTGACCCATCTGACCCATGATCCTGCCCCATGGTCCTGCTGCCCCATCTGTCTCCATTGTATCTATCCTGCCCCATGATCCTGCACCATGTGTCTCACATTCTGCCCCCCCGTGTCTCACATCCTGCCCCCTGTGTCTTCCATCCTGCCCTGGGCTTTCTGCTTTCAATAAAAATAAAAAAAATTAAAAATAACACTGTCTCCTTACCTTTCCGCGCTCCTACAGTAAAGCTTCCTCCACGCCGTTCAAGCGCGCACTCACCAGTGAATGACAATGACGTCATACACTGGCGACATGTGTGCTGACAACAGCTGCCAGCCTCCGATTGGCTGGTGGCTTTTAACTATTGACGTGCGGGCCCGGGCCCGCACGGCAATAGAGTTTAACTGAACCTATGTCTCGGACGCAGGTTCAGTTTCTGCACCTGCAGAAGCCTGCCACTGGGGCCCGGTGAGCAGATGAGACAGGGCCCAATGTGGGCCCCCTCTGCCCACAGGGCCCTATACACCAGTCAGGGCAGTAATGCCCTGATGGCGTCCCTGTGTATGTGGAGGGGAAAGGGCAAGAGTAGACAAGAGCGCTCATATACCTGTACCTTGGGTTTCAAAAAAAGCTTCTCCCACTGCCGTGTTCCTGTTTCAAAACTGGCAGGAGCATCAGTACCTGGAGAAAACAACGGAGGATTGCTGGTAATCCTGCAATAAAAACAGACCACCATTTCTTCTGAGGTTTTGTTGCGTTTCTGATGTTATACGACTCCTATTGAACATAATTATAAGTAATAATTATATCTTGTCTGTCACCCAAGAAAGAAACACTACAAATCATAATTCTCTCTGCTGAATTTATAACTTGGGCAAATAAAAAGCAAAAAGAGAGAATGCACTAGATGAACCAGTTCATGCTTGAAGGTAAGGTGGAATATGAATATGACTATTTATTTATTGTATGCTATCAATTGCTATTTTAGGAGCATACTGTCTTCCACTGCACTAATTGGACCAAGGCTGGCTATGAGTAATGCAGCGTATGACAAGCATCTTAATTCCTGCTGATGGGAATGAACCTCTCGTACTAAAACACGATTGTGCAGGCAGCGAGTCCTGCCCACTAATCAGGTTCTGCCACCCTGCTGGTGAATTATCCGCAGATTAACTAATGCTAAAGCATGTGGGCAATCTACACAGTACTGTACAAATCGTTTCTATGTGCACAGAAAAAAAAATCAGCACTCTGGAGAGTTTCCAGTCTAAACTTGGTGATAAATCTTAAGAATCAATTAACATATTTAAGACCATCAGAATAAAAGAAAAGGTAAATAACAAATTATATAGAAGAAAATTAACATATTTAAAGGAATGACAACCTCAATTTATAATACTGTCCTTCACATTTAAAGAGGTTGAGCAGCCTTAGGCTACAAGTCTGCAGCCTCTCTATGTGACTGTGGAAATGGGAATCCTCACATCGCGTGCACTGTGCACTGTCAGGACTCTCCGGTGCTGTGAGTTAGTGGATGTATAACCGCAAGTATATGATTTGCATATGAGCGGTCACATGCAGGCTAGACATGGACGGCCTTGCTCAAAAGTGTATTGAAAGAGGGAAATCAGGTCTAGTCGAAATGAGGCCAAAAGTACGTAGATTGCATACTTCTGGTCACATTACCACCTGTTCCCGGCACCGGAGAATCCTCGCAGAGCGCACGGTGTGAGTCACATTGAGTAACTGTAGATTTGTAGCCTAAGGTCAGACAACCCCTTCATGTGTCTAGAATAGTCAAGTCTGTGCAATGGTCTCTATAGAGGCTTAGATGTGGAACAGGGAAGTAGGGCATATAAAATACCAATGGGCAGTGTGACAAATCACGCATCATTTACATTACTGGTCAAATCATATGGGTTACAGGAATCATCAGTCTTCAGGGTGTGCATCCCCAAACATTGAGCAGCTGGACCTGAAGCTATTGATGTGCTGCTCCTTATACTTACTATAGGGCTTTCAGGCCTTCACATACATAGCATACATGAGCACATATGTAGAGATACCAGCCTTCCAACAGAGTGAAAACACTTTTTTGTTTACTGTTATTAACATTTATTCAAGAATTAAGATATACTTAGTACACATGTCTGGCAAACTGTGCGTGAGTGTAATACTGTATGTGCAGCTACTACTGCAGTCTTGGTTAACGCATTTGTGAAATCTATAATCTCCTCTTTTTTCACACCTAATCCAGTCTTTTGTGATGTTCATTTATTGCCTCATGCACCCGGGCAGAACTGTGTGTGTAGAGCCAGCCCAGAGGCACAGGAGATGCCAGCAGTTCTGTGCCATAATGCCATAAGGTGTGCAATCTGACGCCAAAATAAGGAGATACTGTGTGTAAGGCCTTGGTTATACAGCAAGCTTTGGTGACAACTTTTTGTTTTTATCTTCTTCATAAAGTAATTATATTTTTATACTTCCAATGGTACAGCATCTGCAAACTTGTTCTCTGCAGGATGTATTTTTTTTATTGGCACCATTTACTGTACAATCTAATATATTGGAGTAAAAGATTTTACATTTTTTGTTTGCTGGTTGGAATGGAAAAAAAACAGATTTCTGCAATTTTCAGGGGGAATTTTTTTTAGTTTTTTGTTTTCCCTGTGTAGTTAAAATATGTTTACTTTATTCTGTGTTTTTGTTTTGTTTTTGTTCCATGGGACTGTAGCCAACCCTCTGGACGTGGCCGCAGGAGATAAATTGCTGACAAATCAAAGAGACGGATAATACGAATGGTGACAAAAGAGCCCAGAAAAACTTCTAAACAGATTATAGGTAAACATCAAGCTCAAGGAACATCAGTGTCAGATCGCACCATCCGTCGTTGTATGAGCCAAAGTGAACTTCAAGGGAGACAGCCAAGGAGGACACAATTGTTGAAAAAAAATCATAAAAAAGCCAGATTTGAATTTGCCAAACTACATGTTGACAAGCCCGAAAGCTTCTGTGAGAATGTCCTATGGACAGATGAGACAAAAAAAATGGAACTTTTTGGAAAGGCACATCAGCTCTATGTTCACAGATGGAAAAATGAAGCATATCAAGAAAAAAAACACTGTCCCTACTGTGAAACATGGAGGAGGCTCTGTTATTTTCTGGGGCTACTTTTCTGCATCTGGCACAGGGTGTCTAGAATCTGTGCAGGGTACAATGAAATCTCAAGACTATCAAAGGATTCTAGAGAGAAATGTGCTGCCCAGTGTCAGAAAGCTTGGTCTCACTCGCAGGTCATGGACCTTGCAACAGGATAATGACCCAAAACACACAGCTAAAAACACCCAAGAATGGCTAAGAGGAAAACATTGGACTGTTCTGAAGTGGCCTTCTATGAGCCCTGACCTAAATCCTATTGAGCAGCTTTGGAAAGAGCTGAAACATGCCGTCTGGAAACGGCAACCTTCAAACATAAGACAACTGGAGCAGTTTGCTCTTGAGGAGTTGGCCAAAATACCTGTCGAGAGATGCAGAAGTCTCATTGACAGTTGCAGGAATTGTTTGATTGCAGTGATTGCCTCAAAAGATTGTGCAGAAAAATATTAAGCTAAGGGTACCATCATTTCTGTCCTGGCATATTTCATATGTTTTTTTTTAAATTCTGTGGAAGCATGGTTGATAAGCAATGTCTGACTTTCATTTGTTCATTTTCATAGATTTTATTTATTATTTCTTTTGTCAGATTCAAGTTATTTCTGTCACCATTGTGGGCTTTTCTGACATTAAATGAGGGGTACCAGCAATTTTGACCACATGTGTATGTCAGTGTGAGCATCCTCCTTTTAATGTTAGCTTGGACATGCACTTATATATGGCAGTGTGGGCATGCTCCAATTTACGTCAGTGTGCACACTCTTTTAATTATGTCAGTTTGAGAATGCTCTTATGCATGTTACAGTGGACATGTTCGTTTATATTTCGGTATGGGCACGCTCTTTTCTATGTTGGAGAGTGAAACACTTTTTTATATGTCAGAGTGGGCATACTCTTATTTATGTGAGAGCAGACACACCCTTATATGTATATGGAGATATATATATACAGTTATATGAAAAAGTTTGGGCACCCCTATT
>VIAB01001846.1:52032-69380 GCA_009801035.1 Oophaga pumilio | reverse complement strand
TCGCCCGGGGCCCATAAAAACCTGGAGCCGGCCCTGACAGTATGGATTATCTTCACATGAGACGGATATGGTTGTTTATTATTTTTATTTTTCTCCAGGGGGCATGGCATCGGAGTATTATCATCACATCGGGGACAGATGAGTGATATGGTGGTTTATTATTTTCTGTCTTTTACAGGTGACATGGGCTTCAATTGATTAGTTGTAAGGTGAGTTTAACTGTGCTTTTTTGCTTTTATTTAAAATAAGGTGTCTATGTCTTTCTTTCAAATAAAGGATTTTATTCTGGCTGTGTATTTTTTGCAATTTAAGTATGGGGTTAGTGATGGTGTATCTTATAGACACCTCTCCATTACTAACCCCTGGGTTTGATGTCAGATGACAATACAAATCTGACATCAACCCCACAAATATTACCCCACTTGCCACTGCATCAGGACAAGTGGGAAGAGCTATGCTAAGTGCCAGATTTGGCTCATCTTATTGATGCACCATTTTGGGTGCGGCTGGGGGCTGATGTTCTTAGCCTGGGAGGAGGGTAAATTTCCCTGGCCCCTTCCCTGTCTAATAATATCAGGCCACAACTATCTGTTAAGCATTTGCTGGTTTGAAATTATGGGGGGCCTTATGTCAGTTTTTTAGAGTCCCCCCATAAAATAACCAGAAAAGTATAAGCAAACAGCTCAGCTATGAGCTGATATTAATAGACTTGGAACCTTTAGGGATATTGCCCTCCTTCCCAGAATATTAAAATCATCACTCAGCCGTCTGTTTTCCCTCTGCTGCTTATGAAAATTATGGAGTACGCCACACCATTTTTTTCATTATTATTTTATTTAATAACAAGTACAGTAAAATACACACCCAGGGTAACCTTAGTTTACAGCTTCCAGGTGTTTCAGCAGCTGGAAACTCCAGCAACCTTAAAATGTCCCTCAAAGTTTCCCATAAGGTTACCAGACTTTGCAGCTGCTGGGAGACCGTTTGGTGGTGAAAAGGTTACCTAAGTTCAAGCCACCGGGTCTCACAACAGCTCCAGTGCTGGACTGTTGAATGCCAGAGTGCCGAGTGCAGGACTCACGGGCGTTCATCAAGCCGGCACTGGCATTTGCAAAGCAGGAAAGACATTTGCTATGATGTGACCTTACTATTCTTGTTAATAAATTTAAATAAAAAAGCAAAAACACATGGTGTCCCCCCCATAATTTTTTTAAGCAGCAGAGGGAAAGTCGAAGGCTGAGAGTTGATATTAATAGTCTGGGAACTGGCCATTAGCCATAAAGGTTCCCAGGCTATTAATATCAGCTCACAGCTGTTTGCTTAGCCTTTGCTTGTTGCTATAAGGGCAAACCCCCCCTGACAAAAAAAGGGGAGCCCTCTGTGTTAAATAACCAGCAAAGGCTAAGCAGACAGCTGTGGGCTGATATTAATAGCCTATGAAAAGGCCATGATTATTGACCCCTTTCCAGACTAAAAACATCACATCCCAGCCACCCCAGAAATGGTGCATCATTTAGCCTAGCTCTTCCCACTTGTCCTGGTGCAGTAGCAAGTGGAGTAATATTTGTGGGGTTAATGACAGCCTTGTATTGTCAGCTGACATCAAGACCAGGGGTTAATAATGGAGAGGTCTTTATAAGACACCCCCTTTACTAACCCCATAGTGAGATTTGAAAAAAATGCTCCAAATATGCATTGTATTTAATAATACATGGTAAGTACCATAAAGAGAAAAAATTGCCTCCAAAGTTCAAATAGTGACGACTCACATTATAATGTAATAAGAGAAAAAGAGTCCTAACTATTATATGAAATTATTTTATTAATAAAAAGAACACATAGTGAGAACAGGACATATGCTAATTATGTAACAAGGGTTTACAATAAACACTGAATCAGGGACAACAAGAAAGCAGAGAGTAGTACCACTATAACTGTCCAAATATATATATATATATTGCCTATGTATGGTATTGTGCAGCTAGGCATAATATTCCAGTGGGAAAGGAAAAACATATTGCACGTTGCCCATAGTAATGTATAGGATCAGAGTTTATAGAAGGAATCACACAGAGGGAGTAAAGGAGTACTCCCATAACACTCAATGGTGGACCTTCTCTGTGCGTTCATTCAAATAGTATGTAATATTACAATTGTATTATATTCAGAAAGTACCTCTGCATGCTATATCCTGGGATAAGGTGCAACAGTGCAAAAACATTTCCTATCTAGTCATCCTGCAAATAACAGTGATCCACATGTGAGAGACCTATAGCAGGGAAATAACAGGATATCAACACTGGATAAGATTTCTCATAAACACATACCCATCATGGCGTTGTTAGTAAAGTGGACACAGGCTCTGCTAACCCCAACGCACGTTTCGCGGTATGAACACACCACTTCCTCGGGGGGCGTGGCTTTCTTGTTGTCCCTGATTCAGTTTTTATTGTAAACCCTTGTTACATAATTAGCATATGTCCCATAGTGAGATTGTAGAAAAGGCACAGCCAGAATAAAATCTTTATTTGAAAGAATGACACAGTCTCCCGTATTTAAAATAAAAAGCAGTTATACTCACTTCATGCCTAATCCACCGATGCCCATGTAACCTGTAAAAAGCAGAAAATAATAAACAACCATATCCCTCACCTGTCCTATATGAAGACAATCCATACTGTTCCACGACAATCTGGATGATTTGGATTGCAGTCACATCAGTGATGCGACCACTATCTCCGATAGTTGGAACACACTGAAAAGAGCATAATTGTTCCACCAGTGTCGAGCGCTGAGTTACCATTAGAAAGTTCACCGCCATTCTAACCTGATGAAACATGATGACCTCACTTATGGCACCATTCGTTGCGGGAGAACTTTCTTATTCAGCGGGTGAAATTTCTCACTGCAGCTCATCGCTACACAATGGAGGAGCGATTTCTTTTAGATGTTTGGCTAAATGTCTGTACCCAAATATTTATGGGTTCGCCCTCACTATTTACAAATACTGAGATAAATACTGACCAAATACTGAGCATGTGAACATGGCCTTGCCATATTATAAGCGGCTGGAATCATAGCCTCATAGAATGTTAGAGTTGGAAGTGACCTTACAGGGTCATCGTGTCCACCCCCCTGCTCAATGCAGGATTCACTAAACCATCTCAGAGAGATGTCTGTCCAGCCTCTGCTTGACGACTTACATTGAAGGAGAACTCACCAACTATCATGGCAGCCTGTTCCACTCATTGATCACCTTCACAGTCAAAATATTTTTTCTAATATCTAATCTGTATCTTCTCCCTTTCAATTTCATTCCATTGCTTCTCGTGATTCCATGTGCAAATGAGAATAATAATCACCCCTCTACACTGTTACATCCCTTCAGATTTTTGTAGACCGCTATTAAATCTCCTCTTAGCCTTCTTTTTTGCAAGCAAAACGCTCCCAGATCCTTTAACCATTCCTCATAGGACATACTTAACCCCTGACGAAGGACACAGTCCAAAACACACGAGGGGTGTGTGCCGCACCTGAGTCACCTTCCACCCAGGAAACACCTTTCTCTTCATTGTGCCCCAGGCTTCACTGCAGCTCTAGCCCCATAGGAATTGTTCTACACCCTTACCACCTCCCTGGTCTCACTTGAACGGTGCTTACCACCATCACCTCTTGCTCTATATTAACTAAAGGGTATGCCACACTAAGCAATATCGCTAACGGGATCGCTAAAAAACGTCACTATTTAGCGATCCCGTTAGCGATGTTGCTGTGTGTGGCAGCTTCCGGCGACGAGGCCCCTGCTGGGATCTCGCTCGCCGCCGGAAACGATCTGGACCCTATTCTCGTCGCTGGCGCTCCCGCTGGGTGAGTATCTATCTCTGTGTGGCACCTTTTCTTAGCGATTTAGCGGTACTTTTGTACCGCTAAATCGCTAAGAAGATCGCTAACGGCGATAGCGTCGTTAGCAATATCGCTAAATGTGGCACACATTTAGCGATATTAAAACGATCCCGCTAGCGATCTCATTAGTATGCGCCGCTAACGAGATCGTTAGCGGGAGCGTTTAGTGTGGCAGTACCTTAAGCCTTTTTTATTGCATTATTACTTTAACTTCACTGCCCATATCCTGGCTGATCCTCCCACAGAAGCATTTGCTATTTCAATTAAGGAGCACCTGCACTTTGACATCTCCACATATACACTTCCATCTTTCTCCTTTCCTTCTAGTCCTGAGCTTCCATACGGCACTCTCTGTATATATTTATATACATAGATACAGTATATATATCTTTTGTGCACATTGTAGTACATAGTACTGTATGATATATATTTAAATTGACATACAGCATACATTCATTACCTTGGGTTGGTTTTTTAGTATTGTTTTATTGTATATGTATATGTTCTCTTTTTATTAATGGTGCGGGCAACTTTTGAATGCGGTGCTACCCTTTACCACTTTGTTAATAAAGTTATTTTATCTTTATATACTTTCTTCTCTCGTATTGTCTTGATCATATATTCGGCTTTCTCTTGTTTGTTTTTTATAGGACATACTTTGCAGTCCGCTCACCATCCTCGTAGCTCTTCTCTGAACTTGCTTAAGTTTTTAAACGTCTTTTTTAAAATGTGGTGCCCAGATCTAAACACATTATTCTAGATGAGGCCTGACCAAGGAGGAATAGAGGGGGACAATGACTTCATGTGATCTAGACTATGCTTTTCTTAATACATCCTAGAACAGTGTTTTCCTTTATTGCTGCTGCATCACACTGTTGACTCATGTGCAGTCTGTAATCTATTAGTATACACAAGTCTTTTTCACATGTGCTGTTGTTTAGTTCTATTCCCAGATGTAGAATCTTGCATTTCTCTCTGTTAAATACCATTCTATTAGTCGCTGCCCATTGTTCAAGCTTATCTAGATCCTTCTGAATCCTTTCTTCTCTAGTGGTAGTTATCACTCCTAGCTTTGTATTGTCTGTAAATTTGATTAGTTTACCATGAGTTCCCTTATCTAGATCATTTATAAAAATGTTAAACAACACTGGGGCCAGGACATAGCCTTGTGGTACCCAACTTGAAACACTTTTTCAATTGGATGTGCAACCATTTATTACCACTCTTTGAGTACGATTACTGAGCCAGTTATGAATCCACCTAAAGGGTATGCCACACTAAACAACATCGCTAACGGGATCGCTAAAAAACGTCACTATTTAGCGATCCCGTTAGCGATGTTGTAGTGTGCGGCATCTACCAGCGACGTGGCCCCTGCGGAGATCCTGCTGTGATCTCGCTCGTCGCTGACATCGTTCCGGACCCTATTTTATCGTCGGCGCCCCCGCTGGTAAGTATATATCGCTGAGTGTGGCACCTTTTCTTAGCGATTTAGCGGTACTTTTGTACCGCTAAAGTCGTTAAGGAGATCGCTAACCGTGTTAGCGTCCTTAACGACATCGCTAAGTTAAGCCGCTATCAGCGATATAGAAACAATCCCGCTAGCGATCGCATTAGTATGCGTCGTTATCGTGATCGCTAGCGGGATTGTTTAGTGTGGCAGTACCTTAACAGTTGCCTTATCAATTCCATTCTTGGACATTTTTTCAATAAGGATAGTATGAGATATTTTATCAAATGCTTTGCTGAAGTTAAGATGTACTATACCGCATTACCTTGTCAGTGATTCTATCATAGAAGGAAATTAGATTAGTCAGGCATGACTTCTTTACTACAAACTCATGCTGACTCTGGTTAATTACTGTATTCTTATCCAAGTACTTACATACATGATGTTTAATAACTTATTCAAATATCTTTCCTGTTATAGAAGTTAGGTTCACAGGCCTGTAATTTCCTGGCTCCATCTTCTTTCCTTTTTTGAAGATGGGGACAACATTGGCCCTTCACCAATCTTTTGGGACTTCTGTTTTCCAGGATTTTTCTTCAAACTCTTTCAGTACCCTACTATGTAATTCATCTGGACCAGGAGATTTAAATTAATTTAAATTAACTAAGTGTTCCCTCACCATCTCTCTGTGTATGGATAGTATGAATTTTTTACTCCTTCTATGGCACCGTGAAGATCAGTTGATGTTACATTTGATTTCCTATAGAACAGATAGAATGTAAAACAGAGCGGATGAAGCCATGGAAATATGACATTACTGTTAATTGTTTAAAGCACCACTTCAGTGTTTTTTATATTGCAGTGCTGGAGAGGAGCCTCTAATCTAAGTTCTCCACCCCTAGAATTATACTTACCAGTCGCCATGTTTATCTGTTATTGATACCCCTCTGATTGCCTTCTGCGGGTTGCGACTTGCTGGATCGCTTCAGTATTTGCTGGGTGAGCTGGAATTCACAACTCAATATAAGTCTATGAAAGCCAGAACGAAACTCTTATTGACTTAACTTGAGAGCCTGTGACTGTTACCTCTGACTTCTGGACAGTCAAAAGTTGTTGTGGGACCGGATCGGCTACTAGATCAGCTGAAGACAGCAGCTGGTAAGTAAAATAGTAGGGTCATGGAACATTGATTAGTAGCAACACTACAGCGCTGAAAGATATAAAAAAAAATGTTGGAGTGGTGCTTTAAGATTAGTTAAAGATTGGAATTCAAGCTTCTGAGTGTATGAAAATAAATGAGCATATTCCATATGACTGTACAAGAAGAAAATGCAAACTAATCAGCTGATAAAAGGACAGACGGCACAGAGGAAATGCATCACAAACAGGCACAATGCAAGGCTCTGTTCACCTCCCACTCTTTGGCTGTGTAATCCAGACAATTCATTTTGTATCACAGAAATTTATGAATGAGACACATCCACAATCCAGTAAATGCTATAGCAGCTGTTTTTTCATAGAGAATAAATTGTATTATATATGAAAGTCTAATGTTATATAAGCCCTGATAATATTAGAAGTGTGTAATATCACTTTAAATGAAAGTTTCTAAGAATATTTTCATATAGCCAATAAACACTCCGATGTAGAAAACTCCTGGCAACTAAGATATTTATTACAGTGCAGTAGCAATCTTATCCCTGTGATTGTCAAATGGTTTTGTTGTTTCAACAAACTTTTCAGAAATCAATAGCACAAGTGAATGTAATGAACACAATATAACTTTTCATAGAACTGTGCATCTTTTTTTCACTTATGATTCAAACCATTTCTTACCCTCCTCCATCTACTTAAAAACTGTTTTTGTCAATGCAAGAAGAACTAGCAGCACAGTAAAGTGTCAGGTGGCATAGCCATTTAAACTCTATGGAGAAGGGAGAGAGACTCCAGGAAAACACAAGACATTTATGCTGCAGCTTTCATCAAATGTATTTCACATTAGTGCTGGATTCACAGCCACACAGCTCATAAGTGCTGTATAATGTTTTCCATGCTCTCTACTGCCTTTGAGCTACAGAAAAAGAAAGTGTGTGCTGTATATAATAGATGTAATCAGCAGCTAATCTGCATTCTGCAGCTCAGAGAGAGAAGAAAATTAAAGGGAATCTGTCACCCCAAAATTGCCATATCAGATAAAGTTATGGCTGAATAGTGCGTCCCATAACAAAGCTAACGGTGGGTATCATATATCTTGATACCCCCGTTTTCAGATCAAAATACCTTTGTAAACTTCTTTTTTTTCTCTGTCAATCACTGCAGTCAGGTCAGGAGGGCGGCGGTTTCCATGTCCTCACCCCCCCGCTCCTCGGCATCCTTTGCGTATCGCCGTCTGTGAATCCCACAGACGGCGTTCAGCTTCCCGCAATTGCGCAATTCAAATTCGGGCGGCGCATGCGCAGTGTGCTTTGCCCGACAGTGGGCAAAGCATAAAATCAGTACAGCGCATGCGCTGCTCTTTCCTTGCCCCGAAAATGTCTGCTTGCCTTGGATGACTTCCGGGGCAAGGAAAGAAAAGCGCATGCACTGTACTGATTTTATGCTTTGCCCACTGTCGGGCAAAGCACACTGCGCATGCGCCGCCCGAATTTGAATTGCGCAATTGCGGGAAGCTGAACGCCGTCTGTGGGATTCACAGAAGGCGATACGCAACGGATGCCGAGGAGCGGGGGGGTGAGAACATGGAAACTGCCGCCCTCCTGACCTGACTGCCATGATTGACAGGAAAAAAAACGACATTTACAAAGGTATTTTGATCTGAAAACGGCGGTATCAGGATATATGATACCTACCGTTAGCTTTGTTATGGGACGCACTATTCAGCCATATCTTTATCTGATATGGCAATTTTGGGGTGACAGATTCCCTTTAAAGAAAGAGCCTGCAGATGGGAATACTAGGGAAAAATACAGTATTCAAGACATTTAATGGATAGGAATAGCATAGCTCTCAATCATCCCAGATCCAGCAGGACAGTCCTGATTTGGTGGAGCTATGTCCCAACTTTCACTTTTTCTGTTTCTCGTCTCCTGCTGTGCAGGCTTCACTTCCTGTTACTGATTTAATTGCTCAGTAGGTCGTCCTCTGGGGGAGGGCATGGCATCTCTGTACATACATACATTTATACTTACACACATTCATTTAGTTAACTCATTCTTCTCTATTTTTTAAGTCTGGTCTTTCCCAATATTTGAATCCATATGTGGCCCTATACATTGATAATGCAGCATTGGAGGCAGCTGCAATAGCTATGAGCCACAGGCTACACTATCAAGTACAGGAGTACTTTCATGTGCAATGTTTTTTTTTGTTTACAGGAACATATTACAGGTACATAGAGCTACATCTCTATATACCATTGAATTTCTATGTACTTGTATACTATGGTTAAGATAAAGGTCAAAGATTTTTTTCTTCCTATTAATTTATAATCAAAAACTAAAAATTAATACAAAAAATACACTAATAAATTGTTAATACACTTAACAAAATGAATAAATAAACATCACAAATCAGCAATTAACAGATATGGTTTGTATGTTTGTAATAGAAGTAACAGTAAACAGATTGCATGATTTTTTTCTCCATTAAACCCATAAAAGCTGTGTTTATAAATCGTGCTAACGTTGAATAATTTCATCTGCTTTTTAGTTGCAGATTTCCTTTAGGTATCCTCTCTAAACTACTCAAAAACAATCTCTGATTATTTGTATTTTTGTTGCAGGTTTATTTATGTCTTTTCCACTTTATTTGGTGGCACAATAGAGGTTATTACCATTGTATAAATGAGGAGCATTATTATCATATGGGGCTAGAAATGGGAGCATCATCAAGAAATAAGGCCACAAATGGTGGCATTATCAATATAGAGAGCTATGAATGATGGACATTATTAATAAATGGGGCTACAAATGCTACTCAGTTTTAGTCTATTGGGCCACAAATGGAGACCTTAATAAAGGAGGAGCACAAAAGAAGACATTATTAATGTATGAGGCTACAAATGTTGGGAAAAGTGGGAAGGGTGCTAAAGAAGTGATCAGCCATAGATGTCTATTTCTTTATGCAAAGATGAAGAAATAGTAAACTGTACCGGAAGAAGAGAAAATAAATGACTTCCTTTAATTAGGGATGTCACTGGATTGAAATGCTCTGTATACACTTATGCTGTCTGTAAATTATTAGTATCTTTCCGTTAATTAGTCTATGGTACATTGGGATAAAATTGGTTATAATACTGTGATTTTGTTATTGATCAGTATGGTGCTTTTATCCAGACACCCTTGTACTTCCTGATAATATGTGAGTAGGTCAAGGTGTATCAGTATTCGTCCTTTGTATGTGGTTTATTGGTGTATTGACTATGGCATAGTGGATTTGATTCAGAAAAAGGATGGTGGTAATATTGGTAATATATATTTACTGTACAAACACCAGCCATGCCACTGGGGCACACACATCTGAGTGACTTGCTGGCTGCCAATGTAGAGAGTGGGCCTAGGACCAGATCTTTCTTTAGGGCCCAAAGAACTGTTGTAAGGCTACTACTACTGATTGTTTGTGAATTAGGAGCTTCCACCAGCTTTCAATGACAGAGGTTGAGAATTTCAGGAGATATGTCGTCAAAGGTGCTGTATACCCTGTGTATCAATGAATATGCTGCCGACATTTATTTCTGTCATCATTACTGTATGTAAAATAAAAGACAAATAATTAAGTTAAGCTATGTAAGCTTTCTAAAGACAATACATTTGATTTGGATCACTAAGAAGGATCTGTGTTTAGCTGGTTTTAGCTGCGTCTCTTTTTACTCCTTTCCTCCCTCTGTTGGTCTGTTTAGCAGAAGCTGTGGAAATCAATTTTACTCTTTTCTTTTCTAAACTATTATTTTTAGAAAATGTTCACACAGGGCATAGTTTCACCAAAAATGTGCTTGAATTACATGCAGATTTAGCTGCAGATATCTAATAGATTGAGCCCTTATGCATAGCAAAAGGTGAAAGTTTAGTCAAAATGACAAAACATAAATTGACATACTGAGGGTAAATGACCAGCATCACAAGAAAAATATTCAAAATTGAGAGTCCTCAGTGGTTGATACCTTTTAATGGCTAACTGAAAAGATGGTAACAAATTGCAAGCTTTCGAGACCACTCAGGTCTCTTTCAGTTAGCCATTAAAAGGTATCAACCACTGAGGACTCTCAATTCTGAATATTTTTCTATCTACTGGCTAACACGGTACAAAGATACAAATCTTTCCAGCATCACAAGTAAATTTCCAATCAGAATCTGCATAGACTTTTTTTCTACAGCACATGAATGGGATTTGGAAAACCCTCACTTACAATAATGCTACAGTAGTCCACTGCAGAAAATCCACCAGGAAATCACATTGGATATCCACTATCCAACAACATGAATTTACTCTAAGGCCGGGATCACACATGCGAGTAAGTCGTCCGACACTCGCATGTGAAATCCCAGCTCTGGCGCCGGCACTCAGGAGTGGAGCGAGCGGCTGCATGTAGTTATATGCAGCCGTTCGCTCCACTCCCGAGTGCCGGCGCCAGAGCTGGGATTTCACATGCGAGTGTCGGACGACTTACTCGCATGTGTGATCCCGGCCTAATAGGAATAGTTGGATGTAACTTGTAACTGTGGATAGTTAGCTATAAAGATAGATATGGCCTAGAGTAATTTTATGTATGCCAGTTATTTTTGTGCATTTTTGGTGCTATTTTTCGTTGCATGCAATTTTTCTTGTTATACAGTCACACAAGAAATTAAAGACAGAAAAAAAGACAATTTTAGGCTTGGTGCATGCACCATTGTTATGAATTTGGTACAACGAATGTCAGTAAAATAAAAAAAAGACAAATAATGAATCAGGCCACAAGTATTTGTTAATAAAGTCTATAAGTATGAAACACAACTGTGAATAAAATTGTAATATTTATTGATAAATTCTTAACATACATAGATGCAAAGTATTAAATAGAACTCTCAACAGGATAGAAAAATGCAGGATTTGGGGGGAATAATAAAAATTATTAAATAATCATAAATAGGTTACAGCAGCATCGCGGTGCCTTAGGGTGAGTTACCAAACTGCCGAAATTTCATCAGGACACAGTTATAGAAGGTAAGTAGAGTAATAATTTATGTGGTTAATAATAAATTAGTATACAACTGAATACATATGAAAGAGAGGCAAGTGGCGCTATGCACTCAGGAACATAAATAACATACAGAGGTAAGATAATTAGATAATATTAATACATGACAAAATGCAAGGTAGTGAATGAATTAAGAAACTAGTGTTCATATGTATTCAGTTATATACTAATTTATTATTAACCACATAAATTATTACTTTACTTACCTTCTATTACTGTGCCCTGATGAAGTTTGGGCAGTTTGGTAACTTACCCTAAGAAACCACGATGCAGCTGTAATAATCTATTTATTATTAGTTATTAATTTTTATTACCACTTCCCAATTTCCCGCATTTTTCTATCCTGTTGAGAGTTCTATTTAATACTTTATATTATCAGTTTTTTAAGAATGTATCAATAAATATTTAATTTTTTTTCACAGCCGTGTTCCATACTTATAGGCTTTACACTACGAATGGTTACACAACAGTTATGAATGTATTGCATATGCTAATCACATGTATTTGCTTGACAAAGCCTTTGTTTTGTCTGAAGCGCTGCCTATGTTGTTTTTTGGATGGATGGCTGAATGGATAGATAGATAGATAGATAGATAGATAGATAGATAGATAGATAGATAGATAGATAGATAGATAGATAGATAGATAGATAGATAGATAGATAGATAGATAGATAAAGTATATTTTCCAATTTTGTTTTGTTAAACATCTTTAGAATTTGCCCATACTAGAAAAGGGTTTTTTGTTTGTTTATTTTTTTAGTATCCTGCAGATATATTTTTTTAAGACTTATCTGTAACTGTCCAGAATACTTGAATCCTCGTAACTGTGAGCCTTGTGCCATGAGAGTATTAATAAGCAAGCACTAAACATTATTTTATTCGAAATCCTCATAATGGAAAGCAGTGAGTACACAAAAATACTCTAAAATCATAGCAATTAATGAATCCATCTTTATACTACTAACTTGTTTAAAAACTCGTCTTGTAAAAAATTGGTAAATCAAAATTAAAAACAAAAATTCATTATGATCACATTAAGGTTTTATCTGTATTTTAGAAATTTGTGATAGTCCAGTTTAGATTAAATTACTTTTTAAACAGCCATTTTACATTATAATAGAAACCAAAGGTCTTTATTACAGGCTGCGGTGATTGTTTGTAGGAGTTCTTGGCACAGTGAGTTAAGGTTTTAATGTAAACTGTTCCTAGTAATCCCAAAACAAGTGGAGAAATAATACAAATGAACATTTAGTAGGCAGATATGTGTTATCAGAAGGGGCAGATTTGTCATACAGAATTTATATTCAGCGGGAAAGAAGACCAATCTTGGATCCATAATGTGATCTTGTAAAGATATCACCTTCTCATTAATTTTCATAAATTGTTCCCATTGCGTATAGCATTGGTTTAATTGATTTAACCCTTGCTATGCTAACTATGAATCTCTTTAATTAAAATTCTTTGTGCAGAGAATCTTTCTATTGAAATACATTCTAAACTATTTATAACATTACCCTGATATTCATATGGCTATTTGTTTGTTAATTGTTTGTTCTGTTATTTTGAAGAAGATACATTTTATTTAAATTTGGAAATGTTGCAATAAATGCTACTTAAATCTATCAAGCTATTAAAATCATCTAATTTCTAGAGACTGGTGACTAGCAAGGAGTGATGGTCACCGTTGGCCTGGATATAATAACTGCAGATCACATTTTAATAAGTCTGTCTAAACATATTTTTGCATTACCTTAAGAAGTCAGAGGTTAGAGACGAATTCTATTTGATCTACAAAAAATTGAAAAGAGTACTACAATACGATTTTTTTAATTTATACTGTATTTTCAATCATGAGCTAAAGTTAACTGGAGTGACGCTTCTCTGGCCCCCATATGATCACAAATGAACCAGTTTCCCTATCATTGTTCCTCCAAGATGAGCTAATACCACTGGGGGAAGCGCCATGTTGCTGCAAATTTTCCCTGCAAAAAAGTTGAGTGGGCAATCGTGTGATATATGATTCTATTCATTCTGCCATTTTTTCTGCTGTCAGAAAACTCTTCAATGACATCCATATGCAGAGAATCCTCAACAGGGTCGATACAAATTATTTTGGTGCTCACCCCACCCCAAAACAAAGGAATGCCTCAGAAACTAAGGAAACATCACCCTTAATGCATATCCCCCCTTCTCCTCCAATGAGTTAGTTAGCAAACTCTGATAACCACTTCCACTAGAATTGTTACCTTTTTCACAAAAATAAATCATCAAAGGTAAAAAAAAAGTGGTTGTACTTTAGGGATGTGACATAACAGGGACTGCCATTTGAAAGTTAGTTACAGAATCAATCATATTTTGGGGACCATTTACACAATACAGGGGAAAAGATAGTGATAGTCATCCCTGACATCCTATATTTTAAATATAGAACTCAAGTATAGTTATGGAAGCTAATAAAGCGTAAATATAATCGCGGCCACTTGGTTTCAATTAAGGTGTCCAGCATTTGGCAGATACCCTAATGGAAAATAAATAGACCCCCATTATAAATAAAAGGAAACATCTGATGGTCTTTGCGTCCATCATGCGACAAATACAGCTTGCACAAAACTGATGGTGGTTCTGGTGATGTATTCCAGGTCTGGGAACATATTCATGTAGTGATAGTTGGTCTGGTGCTGTATTTATGTAGTGATGATGATTCTGGTGCTGTATTCAACACCAGAACCATCATCAGTACATGAATACAAAGCCAAAATCATCATTAGTACATAATTAGAGCACCAGAACCATCAATAGTACATGAATATGGAATCAGAAATATCACCATTAAATAGATACGTCACCAGAAGTACTATATGTACATGAATATGTCAAAAGAATCACCATCATTGCATGAATACATCACCAGAACCACCATTAGTATATGAATGCATCACTAGATCCACCTTCAGTACATGAATACATCAACAGACCCACCATCAGTATTTGACTATGTCACGAGAACCACCATCAGTAAGTTAATACTTCACCAAAACCTCCATCAGTACATGAATCCATCACCTGTAGTTATGGGCAGACCTGTGGATATTCGAGTCTGTTGGGGTTGTCTGAATTTTAAAAAACTTGAACCCAAACCCAGACCCCATTCAAATGAATGAGGGACACAAACATCTAGCTTTTTCCACACTGTCATCTGTGTGACAGCGAAAGAAACACTGGCTCTGATTGGTGGTAGCCTTACACGTTACTGTCTGTCAGAGCGCTACAGTTAACAAGCTGTCTGCTTTAGCTGGGCTGTTTATCAAAAATAGGGGGAATGCCATATTTTTAATTATTTATTTAAATGCACTCTAGCTGCAACAACTTCAGGGTGTCACGCTGTGCTCTGTGAGACCCGGTTGCTGGTTGCTTGAAACTGAGGTGAAACAGTAAGGTTATCTCAATCCACAGCGCCTGGTTCTCACAAGGACAGGGCCACTGTGAACTGAGATAACCTTACTGTAAGGTCACCTGAGTTCATAGCAACTGGCACTCCAGCATTCATCAGTCTGGCACGCAAGCTACCATGAGACCCGGTGGCTGTGAACTCTGGTAACTTTAAGTTTACCAGAATTCACAGCGATCAAGTCTCCCAGGAAATGAGAGGCCCGGAAACCTCACACTTGTGTATCCAGCTGCTGGAACATCTGGTGTGTTTTTACTGTACTTGTTAATAAATAAAAAGTAAGTGAAAAAAACCGCATGGGGTCCCACATAATTTTTATAACCAGCTGAGGGAAAGCCGACAGCTTGGGGACTGATGTTAACGTTCTGGGAAGGGACCAATAGTCATAAAGGTTACCAGGCTATTAATATGAGCTCATAACTGTTTGATAGCCTTTAATAATTATTATAGGGAGACACCCCAAAAAAAATGACACGTGGTCACCCTATATTTACTAACCAGCAAAGGCTAAACAGACAGCTGTGGACTGATATTAATAGCCTAGGTAGAGGCCATGGATATTGGCCCCCTACCAAACTAAGAACATCAGCTTTCAGCCACCCAGAAATGGCACATCCATATGATGCATCAATTCTGGTGCTTAGCCTTGCTCTTCACACTTGCCTTGGCACAGTGGCAAATAGGGTAATAATATTGGGGCTGATGTCAGCGTTGTAATATCAGCTGACATTAGGTCCAGGGGTTAGTAACAGAGAGGCGTCTATTACACACCCCTATCACTAAATTCATAGTCACATGTAATAAAGACACAGAGTAAAGTCCTTTAACTGAAATAAAAACTCCCCGACCTTCTTTTATCCTTTTATTCAACAAAAATAAAAAAGCAAAATTATACTCGCCTTTCTGCTGATAATTCATTAATGGCCATGTCCCACGACAATCCGGATGGTTTGGTGAGCAGTCACATTAGAGATGCGACATCCCACCAAGCTAGCCAGAATACACTTAGCAGAATGTGAGAACCCAGCTGCCTGTGACCGGCGGTGATGTCAGTGACTCCCCCCAAAGAAGGCAAGCGCAGAAACGCATGTAGGGGACTTGGCAACCATCTCAAGCACCGGTACTAATGATTTCCTTATCTTTAATTTTCGTTTTTAATATGCTGCTATAGATAACACGAATTGATATTTTCACTTCTATTATGTGAGGGGTTATTAATTGGATATCTTATTATGATTTAGATACTCTTATCATATCTTCCCCCTCATTATGTGAGTGTTCACATATATCTTCATACCTTTGCATATTAATATTTATGCATATGTTGTCTTTTTTACATTAGTACATAACATACAGTGTGGAAAAAAAGTATTTAGTTA
Source organism: Oophaga pumilio (assembly GCA_009801035.1). Classification (NCBI taxonomy): domain Eukaryota; kingdom Metazoa; phylum Chordata; class Amphibia; order Anura; family Dendrobatidae; genus Oophaga; species Oophaga pumilio. Next base: position 52,963 of record VIAB01001846.1, on the reverse strand, counting down.
GCCTCCAATTGTGCAAGTTCTGCCACTTAAAAAGATGAGAGAGGCCTGTAATTGACATCATAGATAGACCACAACTATGAGAGTCAAAATAAGAAAGCAAATCCAGTAAATCACCTTGTCTGATTTGGTAAGATTTATTTAGCAAATTATGGTGGAAAATAAGTATTTGGTTACCTAAAAATGTGCAAGATTTCTGGCTCTCACAGACCTGTAACTTCTTCTTTAAGAGGCTCCTCTGTCCTCCACTCATTACCTGTAGTAATGGCACCTGTTTGAACTTGTTATCAGTTTAAAAGACACCTGTCCACAACCTCAAACAGTCACACTCCAAACTCCACTATGGTGAAGACCAAAGAGCTGTTGAAGGACACCAGAAACAAAATTGTAGGCCTGCACCAGGCTGGGAAGACTGAATCTGTAATAGGCAAGCAGTTCACAAGAATGGAGAGCAAAAATCCCAGAACCACATGGGGGAACCTAGTGAATGATCTGCATAGAGATAGAACCACCGTAACAAAGGCTACCATCAGTAACACACTACGCCGCCAGGGACTCAGATTCTACAGTGTCAGATGTTTCCCCTGTTTAAGCCAATACATGTCTGGGCCCGTCTGACGTTTGCTAGAGAGAATTTGGATTATCCAGAAGAGTATTGGGAGAATTTCATATGGTCTGAGGAAAGCAAAGTAGAACTATTTGGTAAAAACAAAACTTGTCGTGTTTGGAGGAGACAGAATGCTGAATTTTATCCAAAGAACACCATACCTACTGCGATGCATGGAGGTGGTAACATCATGCTTTGGGGCTGTTTCTCTGCAAAGGGACAAGAACGACTGAATGAAAGAATGAATAGGGCTATGTAACGTGAGATTTTGAGTGCAAACCTCCTTCTGTGTAGCCCAGCTGCGCTTGGTGCCACATGTTACCCTGG
>VIAB01001845.1:86773-98082 GCA_009801035.1 Oophaga pumilio | reverse complement strand
ACCAACATCTTTAACCCTATAACTGCCCTGGGGTCTAGCTCTGCTCGTGGAGAGTTGTAACAACTCTGCTGCGTCACCAACCGCCCCAGTGGACCTGAATCGCAGCGTCGGCCATCTTACTGCCGAATACCACAGGTGGCGTCACAAACTTATTCCCTTACAAACTACCCCATCATCATCTTTTTCATTTTTATTGGACGCCCAGGGCCACGGACCGGGTCACTACTGCCATGACTTCCCCTTTAAGAACCGCCCGGCACCGAGTACCCCACGGCCCTTGGGGGCGCTCCAGACATACCCTTTGAGAAATGAGAAAGTACAGATAAATATGATACTAATGAGTGACATAGGGAAAAGACTCTGTATTAAACACAATGATAGGGAACTAGGTGGCAGAAGTAATCAATCAATGTACGGATACAAACGACACAACTAAAGGTACAATCTAAGAACACTGATTCCTCACACGCACGTAGCTTTGAATATGAGAATTCTCTAACTAGCTTTGCTCCTCCAGTGAAGTATAAGACATATTTCTAACATCAAAACATGACCCATCACAGTTGTATTCTCTGGAGGTGAAATGACTGGATGGTGGAAAACCCTGCAGGGTCCAGAAAAGTGTCGCTGATTTTATGAGCGCAGGCGGCAGAATCTTTATAATTAGGCAGAAAGCATCTCAGATAAATGATTAACTTTGCCAATGTCTAATTATAATTCTGAAACATTGAGAAAATGTCTTAAGCGGGTTTTTTTCTCAGAGTCATAAGGGAATGTCGTAGATTTATATCGGCGTGTTGGCAAGGAGGACATTATGTTACACTTGTTTTATATCAGGATTTTTAAGTTCCAGTCTAGAACACACTAGATTGGGCCTTTCTAATATCATGGCTTGCTCAGCAGGGTCTACATGAAAAATAGGCCCATAGTGGGAATTTAACTGGGATTCTTTTTTTTTTTTTAGAAGCTAGGTAACGCCAACCACAATAGAAGGACTGCTGTTTGGTGGTCCATTTTATTTTCCCTATCTTAAACTGCTTGCCCTTTTTTCAACACTGCAGAAGAAAATCTTTCACTGATATTTAGGGTCATCTTTTACTTGACCCTCTTGAGGTCACATAATCACATTGTGAGTTACTGTGGTATATATGGACTTCTTGCTCAGTACAGAGTGACTTCATTGTAGAGTGCACTTTTATCTCAATGTAAGGTGGATCCTTAAAGGGGTTGAACACTACCCTTCCTTGAACTAAATGTTTGGCCCCGATAAAATAAAAAAACCTATACTCACCTCCTCTGACGGCGCCGTTCCAGCATTGTTGGCACTCTTGGTTCCAGAGCTCTTGTGCTGTGTTGTGACACATGGTGCCTGGCACACAATCAGCGCTGACATCACTGTCTCCACCTTCATACAGATTGAAAAAGAAGAAGTAGTCAGGTGTTATGAATGTGCTAGAGATGGTTTCTGAGCAGAGGCTCCCTCTGGTGGTTACAGACAGTACTGAACCTTTCAGCGAGGAATGGCAATCTGGGATCACTGACTGGTCTGATATAAGGGAGGTTCCCTCCCATGATGGTTGTCGGTGATCAATTATTCTTGTCTCAATTGTGGTTCCTGGTTCATTTGGAAGTTTGCTGAGTCTTGCCTGCATCTTCTGCTATCAGATAAGATGTTTTCTGCTTTTGTTTTTGTGCTTGCTTTTTGCATTGTTCCCTCTGCTTCTGTGGAGGTCAGCCAGGTCCCCTCCGGGGGCTTGTGCTCCTCTCAGTTTATCTGGGGCCACTGTTGTTTGTTCATTTGCTTTTTCCTGTTTTTTCAGTGGCTGCGGCTTAGTTTTGTTACACCAGAGATCAGAAGAGTTGGCATTTTTAAGGGTTTTTTTTGGATTGCAGTGAGTATCCTTTCCTGTACTTTTCTGTCTAGACAGATTGGGCCCCAGCGTTTGCTCATTCTATTTTCTTCTTGTCTAACTGCCATTGCATGTTTGGGGGCTTCCTGTTTTCTTTGGGGATCTGCTCCGGGGCAGATAGCTTTCATCTTTCTGCCTTTAGGTGTAGTTATCTCTCAGGCTGTGACGAGGCGTCTGGGATCAACGTAGGAGCGCTCCACGGCTACCTCTAGTTGTGTGGTTAGTTCAGGTTACTGCAATCCAATAGGTTCCAGCCTCTCTGGTGTATTGCCGTTTTTGCTTATTCGCCTCAGCTACCAAAACATAACAGTCAGGGATCAGCTGCAGCTTGAACTTCATTTTCATGTTCAATCCGTACGAAGGCGGAGACAGTGATGCCAGAGCTGACTGGGTGCCGGGCACATGTCTCATTCCACTGCACGAGAGCTCTGGGACAACGGGTTGAGACACCACAGGAACGTTGCCAGCATGGTAAGAGAGTATAGGTTTTTTATTTTATCAATGTCAAACATTTAGTTCAAGAAGGGGTTGCCCTAGTAGTGGACAACCCCTTTGATGGGGTTGTCCAGTCTTAAGTTACTATTCTGCAGTCAGTCTATGTGACTGCAGACTTTTGAATCCTCACATAGCGCGCACTGTGTGCTGTGAGGATTCTATGGTGCCAGCTCCTGGAGGGAGCGGTGCTGTGACTGGTACTGCCAGCCACATTCCGACTAGACTGTATTCGACCTTGCTCAATACACTTGTAATGAGCGAAGCCACCCCCATCTAGTCAGTACATGACCATATGTATGCAAATCACATACTTGCGGTCATGCGCCAGCATTGGAAAATCCTCATAGCCTGCAGACGATGCACAAGTCGGCAATCACTCAGAGTGATTGCAGATTTGTAGCTTAAGACTGGACAACCCCTTTATATATTAATTCCTTCCTATAATTACAGACACCAATAAGAAGCATTACAAATGGCCAAGTCTACCATATCCTACTCATTCGATTTCTGCTAGTGGGTAATTTCCTTTGAATTGATGTAGGTTGCCATATCATTATGGGGCTGAATGTGGACATACAGCTTTGAGTTTTAATTAACAATTTGCTATGTATTGAGAAAAAGGAACTCCAACATCAAAGGGGTGTTTACTCAGTTAGAAGGCATGGACACTTTCCTAGGGAAAACTACAATAACAGGCACAATGCATGGTTCCTGTATTCTAATCCTCTACTTAATTTACCTTAACCTTATTTGGAAGATTTCCATTGTCAAATTCCTTTTTGCAGGGTTCAAAGGGATTTTGCTACTGCATCTGAGAGCAGCATTATGCAGGGGCAGAGACCATGATTCCAGTAATGAGTCACTTACTGGGCTGATACTGCACCAACCAGTTTTCAGCAAGGTCATGCCCTCTTGCCGGAGAAGGCGCAGAAAGGATCTAAAACACTTTACAAACATGGTCCAAGTCATGAAAGGCATTTTATGGTGAGAATTGTGTCAGACTCTTAATAAATCTCCCCAGTGTGTGCTGGGCCTAATACAATGCCAGGGACGGTACAATCAGCCACAATACACATTTCCTACCCTAATGCAGAATACCAAAGTGGGTTAAAGAGTGTTCTGGTTAAAATACTAATTTCCACTCCCTTCAGAAGTGCACCTTGGAGAATGCGCAGCTCGGAGCACGCAGAACACTAATGTGTACATATTTTCAGTTTGATTAAAATGTCGCTCTATTAATTGGACTAAGTGCAGTGGGGGGAATTGACACACAAATTCTGTTAATGACTCCAGTTATATTGCGGGTGAGATCATGGAGTAGTCCTGCGTTTAGGTAAATGGTTATTGATGATGGGATTTCCTTCTCTGCAGATCAACACATCATGCTCCCTCCTGATTTTAAGGATTATCTTTTATTAGGATTAAAGCCACAAAACTAGATTAGGATGAAAAATAAAATATGACTTTTAACATGTGAATGTTAACGGAATCAACATTGCCTTGCTTACGGTTCATCGTGCTTAGAATTACAGATTCAATTAGAAAGTTTCCTAAAGTATTAAAAGCACGAGGAGAAGTTGTCTTACACAATAAATACGCATTGCTTCATGCATAGGAATTCATGTAATCTCTTTATGTACAATGGTAACATATCACATGGCTGAATAGAATCATAATCAGAGGGGTCGGTAGACCATATAATGGTGATGTACCAACCACAGAGATAACCAAGGCCACTTCTATCTATGCAACTTTTTGGTGACTGAGGGCCTGTCAAATTTCTTGTGCTGCATTCACTAACACTATCATAAAAGGGGTTTTGTACTACTTTATCGGGTGTAAAGAAAATATGGATAAAACTCGTGTCATATTAAAAGTGAGGTTACAGGCAAAAGGAACAAATGCTATACTTGTGCAGGCAATGACCGTTTCGCAGTCACTGATGCTTCTTCAGGCTTTCTAATCAGCACTAAAAGAAGGACTAGTCAGTGCGAAACGGCCGTCACCTGCACATTGCATTTTTTCCCCTTGCTTGTAACCTCATGTATAGTATAACGTGATAAAGAGGAGCTTTTGCCATCTTTGTAGAGTGCCGCTGGAAATTCTTTACCCTCAATAGGAATATTTGGAATACTTTCTCAATGGCTGAGCACCTCATCATGGAATAAGGTAGCACAACCTGATCGGTGAGAACGTAATCTTCATTGGATAATACAATAGATGTCGATGGGATCCAAAGTCGCGCCAAGTGTTTTCTCTTTTTTTTTGTTTCTACTACTATGATATAAATGTGCTATCCCAGCACCAGACTGAAGTGCCAGTGGCCCACTAGTAACAGAGATATTGGGGGTCCACTGTCCAGCTACATGCAATGTTATCCATAAATTCACTTGTGCTTTTATTTCAAATTAAGTTGGGTAGTTTGTTAAATGTATAATAAGATGTATGATTTCTCGCATAGCACTCAGCCGTATTCTACGGTAGTGTGACTCCGGCCTAAGAGTGCTTTCACATTGCTTTCTGCACCCGTTCAGTGGCCCCGTCAGGGTTTACGTCCTAACCCCCCGCAAAACGGGGTTCAGACGTATGCACCGACGGGACCATAGACCATAAAGGTGATGGCAGAGCGAACGTGCGCCCTGACTTGTATCATTTTCAGGTACATACACCGACAGTCTACTATATCTCAGCGACCTCCTTCAGTAGGCAGACACTCGCGAAATGATGCATGGCAAGTGCAAGGATTTAATAAAGCAACACTGCCACAAATTACTGCTGCCGCTCCATTAATGTGTATGGGACTGATAGAAATAGCTTAGTACTGTCCTGTACTTGCCTACCTCTGTCCCACGGCCACTAAATGGAGTGGCTTCAATCATATACATCTATGGCATGTAACCCTGATCGTAGTGAGTAGAAATAAGGCGCTGGTTACTTACTAGTAAAACAATTTATTTGGATTTTTTACAACATACAGTGGTGGTTGAAAGTTTATGAACCCTCCAGAGCTTTGCATTTCAGATAAATTTGACCTAAAACTGTACTACTGTGCAAAAGTTTTAGGCAGGTGTGAAAAAAGTGTTGCAAAGTAAGAATGCTTTCAAAATCAGAAGCGTTTGTTTTTATCAATTAACAAAATGAAAAATGAATGAACAAAAGAAAATTCTAAAGCAAATCAGTATTTGGTGAGACGATCCTTTGTCTTCAAAGTAGCGATGACGCATCACATCTTCTAGGTACTCTAGCACACAATTTTTGAAGGAACTACGCTGCTCCAAACATTATTTTGCATTTTGCTAACTGATAAAAATAAAACTACACTTCTATTTTTGGAACTTTTCTTACTTTGCAGCATGTTTTCCACATCTGCCTAAAACTTTTGCACAGTGCTGTACATCATATTTTTCAAACAGGTCCTAAAAGAATCAAGAATATTAAATGTCCTCAATTTCAAATGAGGAAAATTATTCACTATTCTGTAAATGGCAAAAGTATGTGAACTTTTGCGTTCAGAATTTGGTGAGCCCCCCATAGTGCAGCAATAACTGCATCTAAAAATGTTATTGTTGATTGGTCCGTCATATCAACTTGGAGGAATGTTAGCCCATTCTCCTTTAAAAAAAACAGCTTCATCTGGGTTATGATGATGGGTTTCCTGCCATGACCTGCTCACGTCTGGTCCTTTCACAACATTCCTACAGGATTGAGGTCAGGATCCTGACTAGACCATTCCAAAACTGTAACTTTACTCTTCTTTAATCATCCTTTAAGTAGAAAGAATCGTTGGTCATTTTTGCTGAATGAGCCACGTTCTCTTGAGATTCAGCTCAAGGACAATTGTCCTAACATTTTCCTTTAAAATTATCTAATAGAATTTACAATTTATTGTTCCATCAGTGATGTCCAGCCATCCTGGGCCAGATGCAGAAAAACTGTATTGCAGTACATAGTATAAGCAATCAAGCAATTTCACATACAAAACCCTTAAAAGGACTTGGAAATAATTTAAGAATGAACAAACAAATTAAACAAACCTGAAAAGTCAAACAACCATCCTTGTCCTCCTTTACAAAATCAAGGAAAGTGCAACACAAACGGGTTAAATAGCAATTCTGGAGCATATTCTTGATGCAGCTCCCATTATTTCTCATAGAAATGTATTAATAACTTGGCAAACGAGTGTTACCGCTCACCGTGGTACAGAAGTACCTTAAGTCTGACCGTCCAGACTGTGTAAGGGAACCAACTTGTGAAATGATAATGATCACGGTACCTAGTGCTGGTCACATAGGTAGAATGACCACTGAGCATAGACTGATGACATAACCTAAGCATAGAGGATATGAAAGTAAATCTTTAGGTAGACATTACCCGCATAGTTTACTTCTACATCTTGAGATGAACAGAGCCAACGGTGTCACATCTACTCATAAGTGTCGGGTCACGTGAGAGTGGCAGATATCACCTGTCCTATTTTAATGAATTCAACAGGTGCGTGATACCTGCTGCTCACACACGACCCAGCAGATAGCCATACATGCGATGTCACTGGCCCTGCTCAACTCCCAATGCTGAAGCCAGAATAACGTTTCAGTGACATGATATGACATTAATCTGTCAGGCACAAATTATTAGGGCAAGGTTGGGGCACTGCCTGATTCTTCACGAGAGTGAAGCTCCATATTTATCCACTTACTGAATGTTATACTCGTGCACAATGCTACCAATTTATATTTGCAGAGTTCAGCAGTAATTTGGTGTTCAGTAAGCATAATTTCAGAATATCCTTTTTCCTCCTCTTTTATCATTGTGAAGGAACGGCATTTTTTTTATTGTCATCCACAACATACAGTACAAATATAAACGTACAATTTTTTTTTACGTATAATGCAGCTATTGAGTACATGTTGCACCACTTTCTCGGAGATCTGAAGTTTTAGTCATTCGCTAGTGTGCTGAATGTCAAGTGTTGTCTCATATTGTAACACAAATCTCATTTATTTACTAATAAAAAGAAAGTTCAGAATAATTGTTTGCCTTCCATAGTTTTATCAACTAAAAACTGAATTTCGGTGAAGCTTTTTAAAGAGAATCTTTCAGCAGGCTTTCACCCATCCAACTATTTAGATGATCATGTAGCTCTTTCTATACATGGCCGGTGGGGTCCTCCGTTACTGAGAAATCAAAGTTTGAATTGATATGCAAATGAGGCTAAAGAGCTATTTGTAGATCTGAAACCTCTGTCACTCCAGTTCTATTACCCCTGCCCAGCGCCAACCTTCTGCTCATTCCCTGAAGTCACACAGCATAGAGGCTGTCAGTCCAGAAGGAGAAGGTGGTGCTGGGCGGGGTAATAGAGCTGGAGTGACAGAGGTTTCAGATCTACAAATAGCTCTTTAACCTCATTTGCACATCAATTCAAACTCTGATTTTTCAGTAACCGAGTGACAGACTGGCCAAGTAAAGATATTTCTGCACTAGTTTTTGTAAGAGCTACATGCACATATCAATAGTTTTGGGGTAAAATCCTGCTGACAGATTTCCTTTAAAGCCATTGCACATACAGTGGGTCATGGTTATCATTTGGGTTATCACTTGCTGCAGACTCTTGAGTTTTCTTTCTATAAGATGGCATTGACTATGTAGATATGGTGTCACATTATTGAACAGTCCCTCGGGTGCTGCCATTTTTATATATCTTTCCTTCTGAAATTTTACAAGCAGTAATAACAAGAAAATGATTTGGAAAGTGTTACTCTGCATCCTGGAAAGGCTTCCTGCTGCCAGACCCTTCTTTGACACTTGGTGTTGTTACGTTCACATGAATTATGAGTTTGTTATTTTAGCTCTAGATCAGCTGCTTTGTCAATGCTGATTTCCCATGTGCCTGCCTCAAATGCTCAAGTCAGCACATTCAAGGCAGCAGCTTTCCAGAGGCTGTGCAAGGCTGAACATGCAGATTTAACTCATTGGATATACAGTATGCGACTCTCATGCAAAACATGACCACTGCCTTATTACATCCGGTCTTGCTACAAAGACATTAAGGTCTCTATGTCATCTGTGGGAAATAAGCCCAAAAAATGTCCACCCCTTACAGCCTCCACTATGTTATTCTTAGCTCATGTATAACAATGTTATAGACTTACAAAATTAATGAATACTTGACAGCCCTGTAAAATTCTTGGACAAGTCTGATATTCCAGCTCTTGTTTGTAAATATTTAGGGCTGACAACTATTTGGCATGTCACAAGACTAGAAGCACGCGCCTAAGGCCGATATCACATGTCCATTCACAATCTATGGACAGCGATCTCCGGAGCAGCCGTCAGTCTCCTAATCTGAACTCCACAGCCTGATAGGCATATGTGAGGCAGCTGAGCTCCGTTCAGGAGACCCACGTCCAGTCAAGACTTCACCGTCTGCTCCTGGATCATGAGTGTGAGGCCGGAGTCACACTACCGTAGAATACGGACGAGTGCTATGTGAGAAAAACATCGCATAGCACTCGGACCAATGTTAATCTATGGGGCAGCTCCCATCATCCGTTTTTTTTCTCGTTCGCATTATACATGCGAGTGAAATCACAGCATGCTACGATTGTATGCGTATATCGGCCGAGTCTCGCCAATGCAAGTCTATGGGTGCGAGAAAAAAATCGCACACCACATGTAACATCCATGTGACTTGTGAGAAATACGCAAGCATTTTCCTCATTACAGCCCATTGAGCCATTAAATTCAAAGGGGAAAATCAGTGAGAAATGTAAAGCCATACGGATGCCATACGGATGTCACACGAATACTTAGATGCGTGGAAATCGCATCATTGCATTGAAAACGGATTACATACGGATCACCATACAGAGAACATTTGTGCGATTCTCGCAGACAAAATAGGACCAATTTTTTTAAACGTTGTGTCTGACTCCGTCTTAGGGTATGTGCACACATTTAGTCGTCGCAGCAAATTGCTATGGTATTTGGATGCACACATATATTCTCCCACACCGCACACTCATAGTTGCTAACACAAGAGTGTACATACCATCCAGGCAGGCCACTTACTTGCTGAAGGGCCCTTGTGCAGGAAGGCCACCATTACATAAAATGTATGGATAGCAAGTGTATGGGGCATTCACTCACATATCCTGGAAGAACGTGGCGGAGACATAAAACTAGAGCCTCCTAAGCTTAGTGGCAGGACTTAGCACCATAGTGCACCGTGGCATGCCTTCTCTTCTACACATACTTCTGCCCTAATGGCAGAGATCAGAAAAAGTTCTGATCTCCACTTTTAAATTTAAGGGAATCTGTCAGAAGGTTTTTGCTATTTAATCTGATAGCAGCATAATATAGGGCACAGGAGCCTAATTACAGGGATGTGTCACTTATTGGGCTATGTGTTGTAGATTTAATACAATCAGTATTTTATGAGCAGGAGATTATCACTACAGGACTATATCTCCCGTGCCAGCCAGTCTGGCTAATCTGTGTAACCCCACTCCCACCACTGATTATCAGCTTGCTGACAATTCACAGTGTACACAGGATGCTGCCAGTCTGGGGTGTAGGCGGGGTTATACACAGCCCTAAAGTCTTAGCTCTGCTATATCTACATTAGACAAACAAGGATTCTATCAAAACTGCACCAACCAGTTCAATAAAGTACAAATCCCTGGCATCAGGCTTTCTTGCCCTATATCATGCTGCTCTCAGATTACATAGTAAAAATCTGCTGACAGATTCTCTTTAAAATACAGTGGCCAGTTTTAATTGTGGCAACTTGATGGGAAATCAAAGAAAATGCTTACAATGGCATCCATCGGCAAAGTTACACCAATCAGAATTATTATAAAAGACAACTATAATATTTTCAAGATTATCAGAATTGGAAGTTTTAAAAAAATATTGTGAAATTTTCCCTGTAGTGTGAACAGTATGCAATTTTCTTGAAAATACAACTTTTTTCAAATGAAACAAAGTAGCCAAGAGCTATGGGAACTAGATCCATAGAGATCGGCACCACACCATAGCCGGGAATATTTAGTTTCTGTAATAGAGGAATACATTAGAGGTGCATTATGGCAATCACCTCTGCTTAAAGGGGCTGTCTATTATTGGATATCACTTTATTAATTGCACCAGAGTGGTGTACAAAGCTCTGTACTCTGCCTTGTGCCCCTACAAGTCTCCTGACATAAACAATATCAGGAGACAGCTGCAGCTAATCAGTGGGCATTGATCGGCTTCAGGGTTTAATGCATCTCAGCAGAACAAACAATGCTCTTCCATTCATACGGAATAGTCAGGGCTACAGCCGATCGGCGGTCACTGATTGGCTTCAGTAGTCACCTGACACTATATATGTGACCATCAGGGAACACAGGGCTGAAAGCAGAGAAGTGTTGCTGGTCTGGGAGGTAAACATAGATTATTGTTCAGTACTCCAGTAAAACTTAGTCCCTGTTCACAAAGGGTTTTTTGAGGTAATCACATTTTTTTTCAAGCAGAAACTACTTTGAAAAATGCTGATTTTTGGATTGAGATTTTCTTTTCCTGGAACAATTTAAAAGGTTTTGGAGATTTTTGCTAGAATTTTCTTTTTACAGTAGCTTTTTTGGGGGGCAGCTTTTTGATTCGATAGTGCCTAGCTTGGAGTGGATTCTATTCAGGATCTGCTTAATAGAAATGACATGCACTGATTTCACCAGATGATTTTCAAAACAAATAGTAAAAATGGGCAGATGGATCTGTCACTAAAAATCTGTAAAGAAATTGTCCACTACTTTGACAACGCCTTGTCATACCCCACTCGAGGCCCCGATTAAATGAAAACATATTATACTCCCCTCCTGTTCCGGCACCGTTCCTGCGGTGTCAGCCCTCGCTCTCCCTGGAGCT
>VIAB01001845.1:60839-72967 GCA_009801035.1 Oophaga pumilio | reverse complement strand
CACAGCTAAAATAACAAAGGAGTGGCTTCAGAACAACTCCGTGATCATTCGTGACTGGCCCAGCCAGAGCCCTGCCCTAAACCCAATTGAGCATCTCTGGAGAGACCTGAAAATGGCTGTCCACCTACGTTCACCATCCAACCTGACGGAACTGGAGAGGATCTGCAATGAAGAATGGCAGAGGACCCCCAAATCCAGGTATGAAAAACTTGTATCATTCCCAAGAAGACTCATGGCTGTACTAGCTCAAAAGGGTGCTTCTACTCAATACTGAGCAAAGGGTCTGAATACTTACGACTATGTGATATTTCAGTTTTTATTTTTTAATAAATTTGCAAAAATTTCTACATTTCTTTTTTTCAGTCAAGATGGGCTGCAGAGTGTACATTAATGAGAAAAAAATGAACTTTTTTGAATTTACCAAATGGCTGCAACGAAACAAAGAGTGAACAATTTAAAGGGGTCTGAATACTTTCTGTACCCACTGTATATGTGAGTATGTGCGTGTGTTTATGCGCGTGTATTCGTATGTGTGTACGCTAGTGTGTATATGTGTATGTATGTGTGCATACGTATGTGTGCATACGTATGTGTGCATACATATGTGTGTATGAGTGTGTATATATGCATGTGTGTGTGTGTGTAGCACCTGCCTTTTAATCAACCTTCGATTTTCCGACCTTTGATGTTTCCTAATGTTAGCAGAAGAAAAAGAAGAAGCAGCAGCTGCTCTCCTGTGCTTTCATGTTTCGCAATGAACGGGGATAACCTGCCTAAAGAAAACCTCACAAATGGCAAATAGTAATAAAAGGTGTCAACGCAACCGCTGCTCTCTGTCGATCCCTGATACAATTACAAATCACACATAACTATTAATGAAAGCCAGAGCAGAGAGATTATCTGCAGGCTTCATATAGTAGTAATGCCTACCGTTCTCATGAAATGCTACTAATGCACGATCTGTGATTGCTATGGAGGACTCTGATTTAGAGAATCTAAAATGTGCCTCACGTCATTGTGAGAACTGGAAAAAAGCCTCACTTGTCTGAGTCATATCCATTTGTTATGTTCTCCACATGTGCAATGCAGTAAACATGGGAGGAGCGTCTGTTAGTTTTCCTTGCTCAGGAATACCAGACAGGACAGTGACTAAAATACTGAAGCCAGACTGTACTTGCCAAGTTCTACAGTCAGAGATCTTATAAATCGGATATCCAGCCACACAGGAGACATAATAACACATCAATGAAGTAATCAAATTACTTGGACATCCTGTAGACCAGCCCTAATGTCAGCTATTGTTTTTAATCATCACCATTGTTACATATTCAGAAGCCTTTCGGTTCTCATTTACCTAATATACAGATTAAATAATAGGCATTGAGCACTGATATAATATGGTCATGAGATTCTGTCCTAAATCAGATAAACTATATTAATATGAACAAAGAGTGTGGCGCTCACCCATAATGTTTGAAGGGGACTTGGCATGTGAATAACTCTAATAACCTGCAGCTATGGGGTTACTCTGCAGGTTAATAGGCCACCGCATTGAAAGCCCAGCTGCCAGGAGAAAATGAACTTTATTCTCCTGGCCGTTTTAGGCTTTCAGTCACAGAAGTGCAGCCAGCATGGCTTGAGTCACCGCGCAGTGCATAGAGAGTGTCAGCTGTAACTGCACCCTAGCACTGACTGAAAGCTGAATAAACTCTTTTGTATGTAGAGCCGGCTGTCATTCAGTGCTTCCTAGCTAAGTGAAATCATTTGATAAGACAACAGTAAGACTATGTTCACGGTGTTCTTTGAGGCATTCAAACACTGAGCGGCCGATTCAATAAGACTGGTGTAATGCATGCCGATCTTGATGAAGGGCTTACTAGAATACAATGCGCCTAATTCATTACACGCCACTGAATGAACTAAGCACACCTGTTACAGAGTACATACATAACTGGAGTACATTTCTGGAGTTAATTTAAGCCAGTTTGGAGTGATTATCATGAAGTTGACAGGCGTGAGCATAGCCACACCTTGTCCCACCCATAATACGCTCATATTGACCCGTTGGTGGAGAAAGATGTCTAAATGCCAAATGTCATAAAGTGTTCATGCCAGAATTTTGGTATCAATGCCATAATGAATTGCCCCCTAAGACTATTTGGATACAGGGTTTTTTTCTGAATTTTCAGAGCAAAAACTCAGTACACAGCGTGTTTTTAGGAAATTTTAGAGCAGAAATTGAGCCAAAACTCTCCAAATCCTCAAACACTCAAACCTCTTCAAAAACTTGGAGGTTCTGCTCAGTTTCTACTCTAAAAACTTTGCAAAACTAATCTGTGTGCACACAGCCTCTGAGAGGAAACTAAGTTTTTGAGTTTTGTATTTTTTTATTTTATTAGTTAATTTGTGCCCCTTTTTAAATTAATTTAATTTTAACTTTGTTTTCTTTTTTTGGCATTGTGAGCATCATTTAGGTTATTCAGATGTTTTAGACAAATTCATAATTTTAAACTTTTTGAAATGTTGCAAAATGTTTGCAAAATTGTGCTTCAGTACTCTAGTAAAGCGCAAATGAATAATAATAATGTGAGACATTTCAAAGGAAAGTGAAGGTTTTGGCTCTAAAAAAACAAAAAAGGCAAAAGACAAAAGCATCTGTAATTCTACACAAAATTCATCAACACAAGTGCCATTTTGATGAATTTGGTGCAAAAATAGGACAATGAAGACTACAACACTAAAAAGAAGAGTCACTGAAAAAACAGCAAATGATGAATTAGGGTCTCAGAATAGACAAAATTAAAATACTCACTCTATTTGTCAGTTTCCTTTCAAACCACATTTTAAATAAAAAATGTTGAACACTTTTTTATTAAATTCGAAATATTAATGACATTTTCTTTAAATGGGATGTTTCCCACATTCCTTAACATTGTTTCTTAATGTGATCAATATTAACGATTACTTACTACATTTCACTTCAACAGTGAGAAAGGAGAGAGTTAACTTTTTGGATTTTACTACTTTTATCAACAAGGATCAACTACCGTATTTACCAATAGCTATTGGTTGCTGAACATTCCAAAAGGTCAATTTACTAGCCTTTGTCTTAATTGTGCTCCTGACGAGGACTATGAAAAGAAGCCATATTCCTAAAAGACCAATTTATCAACTGGGAATATGATGAGGAAAATATAGGGTGTACACTGGAACAAGTCAGTATGCATCTAATCTATAAAGGAAAAGAACAATTAGTAATTTTTTCCTTACAAGAACAAATACGCCAAGTACCAATTCCCTCAATTTTTCAATCAAGCAGGTAATTTAAGAAAATTGTTCATGAATAATAACCGATCTTAACACAGGATAAAATCACTAGTAGTTACCTTCCACTGGTTTATTGAAAGTACTGCATAAACCAGTGCAACGTTGGCAAAAACTAACCCAGCCTTCCTGGCCTAACAGGAAAAACAAAACAAAGTATGGCACAGTCCTTGTTGCTACGGGAATCCACCCGCTTCAGGAACAAACAAAACAAAAGGTTCAGATTTTCTTAACATGAAAAACACAGCTTTGCATCTCCAGGTACACCCCTTCTGAATGTTCTAGAAGCCTGGGTATTTAACGTTTGGACGACGCCTCTCACTCTACAGCTGTTCAATTAACCTAGCACTAAACATGGCGGATTAACCCCTTCCAGCACTTTGTGGGCTGGAGCAATTTCCTAGGTTGCTATCACTGAAGCTTAAACCCTTAGTGAAACAGCTCCACTCCAATACTTTCCCAGTGACTTTGTCACAGTATGTTTAAAGCTAGGGTCAGAATCAAAATTAATTCCTTACTGTGGTTTTCCATCCCAGAGCAAGTTTCTGTTCAGCACTGTAGCATGCCAAATTTTATAAGGGTGTACACAATGGTACTTCTCCGAGTTTATGGTGAATAATAATAAAAAAAAACCCTCCACCAGGACTACATCTATGTGAATGCAACAGAAAAGTAAAATACTAATAACGCTGCCAAAATATCCCATTATATTTCTTACTGTGCTGTCACAAAATAAAAAGTGAATGTATGGAATCTTTAAATCTAAATGGCACAACATGCTGCATCGTGACAATTATTCTTTCCACTCAGACCGAATCCTACTTGCAGGATTTCACCTCTGCATAGCTCTTGGGTACTGAATCTTTCAATGGCTAATTGTCATAAGCAGAGAACCTGAACTGTTTTCATTACGCAGTTCTGCAAGTACTTAAATGTTAACAATAGTACATACCCCAGGAGGTATGTCAGAACTACATTATTACACCAGTTCGGCTCTCTAAAAAGTCAAGTGGGCGGTAGAAGTGGGCGGCAGAACATTATGATGTAAGAACCTACTTTAAAATATTCCATAGATTATTGACTATTTTTCATTACGCCTTGGTAAAAAATACAGTATATACTGTATTATGACTGTGATTAGTATACATTTTACAGAGATAAGGGGAAAGACTTCCTTTACAGCTACTCTTTACACAGATCTGATGAAAGGAAAGCAGGGCTCTGATATATCAAAATTCTAAAAGAACAATATATGTGCCACAATGCATTATGGCAGACTAAACACTTGTAGTTTATTGTAAGGAGATAAATGAGAAGCAGCACCCAGTTATTGCCTAACAGACTGCAAGCGAACAACATCATCTGCTACTCAAAGCTGATAGAGAAAGTGAATGCAGAAAGAATTGCATTAGCAGAAACTCAAGGGTGAAGTGCATGTTCCCTCGGGTAAGAGATTGGAGGAGACTCTAAGCCCAGGAGGGTAGTGAAGGGAAGGGGTTGGTGCCTGAACTTGTAGCAGAATGGACGGTACAGCGAGCTGGCTTATAGCCGCCATTACGAGAGACTACATCTGAGTAAAGAAGCCAAAAGACCAGAGAAAGTCCAGGACCGGGTAATTATTCAAAAGAAACCATAGCAAAGTAAAGATCTGAGTGAGACCAAAGCCGATTAAAGATTCGAGAGAGACCAGAGACAAATAGACCCGAGAGAAACCAAAGCTGGGCAAAGCAAGCAGAACTAGGGCCGAGGGAGAGAGCGACGACTAGGCCGCAGCGGAGGGATATTCATGTGAGCTGTCGCTTTCAGTGTACACGTACGGTACAAAGTGGGGACTAGGGCGGCGCTGCAGGAACAAATGTGGCCAGTGAAATGAGTATATCAAGTAACTCACTTGTGGCCTAGTGGGTAGCATCGTCGACCCCCGTTAGGGCCAGTGTGATGTTTTGTGGTGCCTAAAAAGTGAAGACTGTGACAAACCCGATAGCAACAATGACGCCCTTTTAGATTGGGGTATTAGGACTAAAGGGTATGCCACACTAAACAGTGTCGCTAACGAGATCGCTAAAATACGTCACTATTTAGCGATCTCGTTCGTGACTCTAACGTGTGTGGCATGTAGCAACGACGTGGCCCCTGCTGTGATCTCGCTGATCGTTCACTAGAGTTCTGGACCGTATTTAGATCGTTGGCGTCCCGCTGGTGAGCCTATATCGCTGTGTCTGGCACCTTTTGTGAGCGATGTGCGCTGTTTTTTACATCGCAATGACCGTTAAAGTCGTTAATGAGATCGCTAACCGCTTTTGAGTCGTTAACGAGATCGCTAAGTGTGGCAGCTACTAGAGACATTAAAACGATCACAAAAACAATCTCATTAGCTTGCGTCGTTATTGAGATCGCTAACGAGATCACTAAGTGTGGCAGTACCTTAAGACATCACTAACGATAACAGTCATTTAATGGTAATAATAGAACAATACAGTGTAAATAGCATTGTGTCAATATCCTGTTCAGCTGAACTACTGAAAATGTCTTGTAACATAACTTTTTTCATTTTTACCTTTTGCATTACCCACTGGTATTGTGCCAAAGGCACCTTTTTGATCATATTGATCGAATAAATAGTTGTTGGTTTAAGTACCACTGTCTCCTCATTGCTTGCGCAGTTGCATCCACGTACCTGTTAACATTTCATAGATCGGATGCTGTAAGTAAAAATGACTGTCTATTATTGCTTATTTAGTGGACAAGTAAAGATGAGCGAATCTGCTGAGATTAGAATTTGGTAGATCACTGGACTTTGGCAGGAAATTTGAAGCTATTTGCTGTCAATTAAATGTTTCTTTATGCTCTAAGGTCTCTATTGAGCATAATAAACAAAGGTTGTAAAGAAAAAAATCTTAATACTTGCCTTGCCACTCATCTGTCCCGCTGCCATCGCAGCCTGATGTCCTGTTCTCTGTGCCATTCAGCCTCTTCTTTCCGGTTTCCCTCATCGCTTGACAACCTCTTTGCCTTTTTCACATTGCTTTGGGGTTTCCAGTGCCTTTGAAGTCAAGGTACATGTCGTGTCGGTAAGACTTGCATCATGCAAGGCCTAGTCAGAGTCTAGGGCGATGCAAATGTTGTGATTTCATGTCAGATCTATTTGACGCCGGATGCCCCAGCGCAGAGTGAAAAAAATCGAAGACTTCAAGCGACAGTGGACAGTGGAAAGAAGATATCAGGCAGTGGACTCTAGTAGCATCCAGAATGGCAAAGGAAATATTAGTTTTCTTTTAGTAACTCATTTCCCATGACTCCACACTTCAGTAAAATGAAGGTCAGCTAAGCATCAATTTGCTGAATTCATGGAACGTAAATTTATTTTTCTTTAAATTCCAATCACCTCAAACAAGTTTGCTCATTTCTACTGACCGCAATACTGACAACTACTATTGAGCCGAGCCGTATTATGATGGCCATCTTGACAAAAAAAAAAAAAACACAGACGTCCCAGTTATACTGATTAAAAGCCTGTGTCAAAGTTTAATTTTGTGACCTTATGACCTGAAATTTTCTGGTTCCAATTGCCTTAAAGGGGTATAACATTAGAAAGTACCTCCAATTAGAAATGTAGTATAGTTCTCCTGATTAACTATGTCTCTTACCCCATGTGCAGGGCTTTGCAGTAGCTTAGGTATCCATGGTTATGACCACTCCTACAGTGACAGTTAGTGTTCATAACCATGGATATCTATGCTACTGCAATGCCCTGCACATGAGGTGACATAGTGAATCAGAAAAACTATACTACATTTCTAATTGGAGGTATTTACTAATATAATTTTTATTACACCTACTACATACTGGGATATAATCTTAGACATAGGAATATCCTTTTAAGTCCTGGCAGTGCGTGTGCCGACTGCTGCAAAATCAAGTATATTTACTTCCTACTGTCTGTATCATTGTCCAGTTATTGCTGATTCTTGCTTACCAAATGGGTCTTGCAGTCAACATCAGCGATCTCGGCAGACCATCTAGCGTGTATGAAGGCTTCACAACTCTTCCCTGGCAGATGATGTTGGGGTGGGATGGATTTGTTACTAGTCCTACCCTTAGAGATTAAAGAAGCGTCTGGCTGAGTCAAGTGTTGCTGTATATGGGAGAGTCAGGAGACATAGTTGGAGGCTGAACAATTGTTCTGCCATCAGCTATCTAATGTGTATGGCCAGCTTTAGCCTGGATTAGTACACTTGTGCCTGTTTCCTCAGGTAACCACTTGCTCTAGAGAATTTTACTATGCCTTGGTCAGAGAGAACTACCTTGTATGTAGTCATGAGGTTAATAAAGTGTCAATGTCACGCTCGGAGTTGGGTAAGTCCAGCAAATGTGTCATGATCCCACTGCAGGTTTGATCTGCACACCAGGGGATAATGTCTTGATCCCAGTGCAGGCTCTGACCTGCACACCTGGGGTTTATTAATGTGGCCTCTACTTGCTTCTTGTAGCCCTGGGAAGCTCCAATCGCCATCAGTTATACTTTTGCGCTTGGCTGAGTGTGTCGACCCCTGTTTGCCTGTGCCTTGTGCCTGTGTTCTCGGTTGCTTGTTTGGTTCTGACTCCGTTCTCTTCCCTGTTGTGATTTTGCCTCTCGATTCTGTACTGTGTATATGCGTCTCTGGTTTTCTGACTCCTGCCACGTCCCTGACTATTCTTGATTAGCCTGCTCCTTGTGTACCTCATTGCCTCTCACGTTTATTGACCTTGGCTTGTCTTGGATTTTGTCTCCCTCTGGTGCCCCATCCTTTCCTTGGTGACCGGTGACCCCCTTTCCCTTCTCCCCTGCTCCAGGGTCCCTGTAGCATCCTGCACTCATCTCCAGCTGCAGGACGCTAAGCCCCTCCCCCTGTGGTCACGTGACCACAGGTCGTGTCAGTACACTCACCACCCGGCGTTCTGCTCACTCCAGCTCTGCTGTATTGCTGTCATCTTGCCCAGCTTCTGGGCGCTGTGAGTACAGCTGTCACATGCCATCAGATTCTCCGGGCTCTCACTGTCAGGGCTGCTGAAACCGCTGGTAAGTGCCCACTTGGCGGTTTCTCCTAAATAGTTTCCTCTGATAGGATGACACAGCATGCAAAAATGACGGGATGGAACAGGGAGAGAAAAGCTCTGATAGGGAGCGAGGGATGGGACACCTCCTGACATCAACCTGTGTCTGTCCCTAAGCTCCCCTAATGCCCTATGCGGGTCCTCCCCCCATCGCCATCACGTGCCTAGTCCCTGATTGTCACCTCAATATACCCTGGCTAGTGCACTGGCCAGCAAGGAGACAAACAAGGGACAGTCAAAGAAAAAGGGAAAAAATGCTCAGCTTCAGGCTCTGTAGGTAAGCTCCAAAGCAGCATAGAAAACAGCACCAGGAATATGCAGTCCCACAGCAGCAACAACACCACAGACACAGGAGAGCTCCAAACCCCTAGCTGGTCTGAAGAGAAGAACTCTATTACCGACGATCAGCTGATGGGTCATGTGTCCATTTTAAATGAAGGTGGGAGTGGTTATCAACCAACATCAGCTGACCAACCTAAAACAGCTAGCAAAAGACAGGCATTAAATCTTGCTGACCCAAAAGGAAAAAACATTTACATTTCAGCAGAATCAGAGCTGCCACAAAACCCATCATGAATCCCAATGAATAAAAGTTGTCCAAAAAGTAAAATGTGCAATCCTGTTTGGTTTTGTATCAACATAGTCTGCATAGATTTTAGGGCATTCTGTGGAAATCTTAATTACAATGCAACAACTGTATGGGAACGTTCCTGTTCCCCTGTTAGTTCTTTGTAACAGGCATGGATATTTGCCATTACTTTTTTAAAATGGTTACCCCATGATTCAGTTGTATGTATCCTATGATTAAAGGTGTTTCCATGAGCCAGAAACACGTCAGGTTTTAAAATTCCCCCTTTTGGATCCTGATTTTAATGGACACTCAATAAAGATTGCTTTTACCGGATGCATGTGCCATATACTCCTAACTCCTTCTGCTCTTCATTGTTCATCGGTTGTGTTCTTTCAGCTGGATCTAGGCACTCTCTGGGGAATCATTCAGTACATTTACTCTACGGAGGTGGTGCGTTCCTACCCACCCCTCTCTTTCCAATTCTATGGGCTCTTTCAACTCCTAAGGGTTAAGAGAATGTAGAAAACCATGCCGAGGCACTTCCACTCAAGATAGCAAGGATCCAAATAATTGTTGTCAAAAACCTTATAGAGTTTTAATGTAATACCTATATGCCCTTCTTCAGCCTTTATCCACTGCTCCACATGTGGGGAGGAGATGGCAGACAAGGGGTAAGAAACCTTCCTTCCAGTCCATGTGTTGCAGTGGATAAAGGACAAATAAGAGCATATAAGAATTACATTAAAACTCCATAAGGTTTTTGACAACAATTTTTTGGATCCTTGCAATCTTGGGTGGAAGCGTCTGGGCATGGTTTTCTCCATTCTCTCCACTCACTACAAGTTGCAACTGTAATAAGGAATTGTCCACGGTAACCATGCTGGCAGCAAACCACCACCGGGGAACATTACCAGAATTTTGTTCTTTCCAAAGTTCTGCCTGGCTGCACAACTCCACAATGAGAGCAAAACCATTTCTCAACTTTTTCTGGTTTTAAACTGACATACTACGCTTACATGGCGCTCCCGTATTTCCCCTTTCTTTCCAGGTTACAACCCAAAACCTTAGGGTTGATAATAATTTATTTATATAATGCCAACATATTTCCCAGCACTTAAAGGGTCAAATCTGCCAAATCCTCCTGTAACATGTACAGATTTGGATATGGATATTTTAGCTGCTTCCAGAGTATTTTTTTCTTTTTTTTTGCTGTGTGTGAACTCACGTGCCAATCCCCAATATTACAATTCTGTATAAAGGTCGAATTGTCCAGAGACAAAATCCAGCCCTCATGGAAGACTATTGGGCATGTTGTACCTTAGTGTTCTTCTGGCTTCATGTAGAATCATATAGAGGCTCTATCACATGAAAAAATGAGCAATGTTACACTGATTTTGTATTTCCATATTTCTACAGGAGAATATTGCTGCTTTCTGGTGCCATATGGATTCACCATATGTTGGCATACAGATTGCCTATGAGACGTTGTTTGCTACCATACAGAGATAGGAGAAGTCAACAGATGTTTCTCATTGCTGTGGGTCTAAAAAGATGTGTAGGAAAAAAAGGAAAAAGGAAGCAGACAAAATAAAGAAAAACTATAAAGGCAATGGAACATTGAGGTCCCTTTTTTTCTCAGGATTGGTATGAATCTTGGCAATCACACTGGCCCCAATCAGAAAGTGATGGCACATCACATCACTGCAATAATATTACTTTCTGAGAAAGGTATAATTCAGTAATGGCTATTTTGACTGTATATAAGATAAACTATAAACACTGCACTGTATATAGAGGTTTTAATATTCACTATACCTTACTCAGATTTCTACTTTGAAGAATAATATTCATGTTTGTTTTGTAAGATTGAATCTGACGCCTCCCATCTGATCACAGTAGAAGGAAGCAGTAGAAAATGATAACGCGCTACTAAGGGTGAGAACGTCAATGGGTAATACAATATAAGATAATGTGAAAAATGGTTCATGCCTTAGATATAACAAATATAGGATTTATATGGAAAATACAGCTGATTTTTCTAGTCTCATCCTAATAATAATAATCTTTATTTTTATATAGCGCTAACATATTCCGCAGCGCTTTACAGTTTTGCACACATACCGTAATCAACCTAGCCTGGGAAAGGAGGATAAAAAAAATGAATACAAATGACTTATAAGTTTTTCTTTACTTTTATCCTCCATTTTTATCACATTTCTATCATATTTTACAAATTTTCACCTTGATATACATTTAGATTTATTTAATGAGTGTATTTGCACTTTTCTGCCTTTGGGCTTTTACAATCTTCTTGGTTTTGCCTTTTATATCTTGAATCTCTGATCACAGGGAATAAAGGTAAATATCTTTTTTCTAGGCAGGTGTTGAACAATATTTAGGATACCGGCAACTCAGAGTTGGGATGATTAATGCTGACATTACATGTACAAATCTGGGCATGCTTGACATAGCTGTTTATAGCTGAAACGTATAGCGAAATAAGGAAATAAAGAAGATCTTTCTTTTGTATGCAGCCCCTTCTTCCCATATTTTGATTTGAGTAGATTACCATTGCATGCAGGAGAGTAATAACTATGGTTGTGACCGGGCCAGAGGGGTTGAGGGGCCCATTGATGCCAGCGCAAACTTCAACTGAATGTGCATCCTCGCACGCACATTCAGCTGAAGTGTATTGCGACGTAGAGACTCGCCGGGTCCGTGCGCGGCAATACGCGCTGCCGGCCAATAAGAGGCCAGCATCTGACGTCGGCGTGCACATGACTGGAGGCGCTTGGCAGTGCTGAAGTCAACTGCTGGCTTCCGAAGAGAACGTCGCACGGCGGGGGCGTGGAGGGTGGGTGAGTAGACTGGTTTATTTTTTTTCCATGCATTAAAGAACCAAAGAACAGTGGAAAAACGGGGGTCCCATACCAGGATGGGAGATATATACCAGAAAGGGGAATATATATACTAAGATGGGGCCCAGGGTAACGGACATACAGTATATACCAGGATGGGTATGTATATACCAGAATGGTGCTCATGATAAGGGACATATATACCAGGATGGTGGATATATGTACCAGTATGGGGCCTAGGATAAGGGACATACATACCAGAATGGGGGATATATATATAT
>VIAB01001845.1:3660-23998 GCA_009801035.1 Oophaga pumilio | reverse complement strand
CCCAAGTAACATGGCAACTACACAGGTGCATTAATACCAAATGAGAAGGTCACATGGTACTGCTCATTAAGGTAATGAATATGCGCTCCACGCCAATGGGAGTGGAGATGCTGCGTGTCGCTCAGTACCTAAGGATGCGTGCACACCTGGCGATCAACCGTTCCTGGTGTCGGCATCATCCGGAACTGCTCATGTACAGGGCTGGGTAGCGCAGCTCTGTCAACTCTATAGTGGCTGCGACTGAGTAGTGCACATCTGCCCCCTATTCAAATCAATAGGGGGCTGATGTGCATTACCCAGCTGTGGCCACTATTCCAAATAGGCTATCAGAGTTAAAGTAGCAGACAACCTTGTTAAAATGCAGCCAAAGTCACATCCACTATTCTAGGTACCGTACTTCTGATGGGGGCCATACATACCAGGATAGGGATGAAGAGCCATGCATACTAGGATAGGGATGAGGAACTATGCATACAAGGATAGGGATGAGGAGCCATGCATACCAGGATGATGATGAGGAGCCATGTATACCAGGATGGGGATGAGGAGCCATACATACCAGGATGGGGATGAGGAGCCATACATACCAGGATTGGGATGAGGAGAAATGCATACCAGGATAGGTATGAAGAGCCATGCATACAAGGAGAGGGATGAGGAGCCATGCATACCAGGATGGGGATGAGGAGCCATGCATACCAGGATGGGGATGAGGAGCCATGCATACCAGGATGGGGATGAGGAGGCCATGCATACCAGGATAGGGATGAGGGGACAATGCATACCAGGCTTATACTCGAGTCAATACGTTTTCCCAATTTTTTGTGGTAAAATTAGGTGCATCGGCTTATACTCGGGTCGGCTTATACTCAAGTATATACAATACTTTATTAATACAAGACATACATGAAAACACGTTAAAAAAATAAAGGCTGCTTGGCACTCAGACAAGGAAACTAAAGCACATGCAGGAGGTGAAAAAAACATGCACAGTGTAGTATTCATGTAACATAGTCCTTTATAGATGCTGGTATTAACTGGTTCAGACTTTTCGATGTATGTAACCAGGAAAAGGGGAGCTTAAGAATAATAGTATTAGAACTTACATGTGGATGTCACCAACTGTCCGCAAAATTCCCGCCGCCCCAATGCACGTTTCGTCAGCTCTTCATCAGGAGGAGTGTGTTGGGGAGGGATAGGTGCAGTTTATAGAGCATACCACGGCCAATGAGTACCAGAATCAGGAGAGGTATGTACGTCACGTGCTACAAAGGGATGTGAACGGTGTTTGTTTGCATATATTACGGCGCATGCATCACTCAATTCACCCAGATATGTAGGACGCTCTGACTTGTGGCCCCGTGACATGCAAGCATTCAATCGCTGTCATGAAGATGGTTCATGCGCAAGCACATGAAAGCCGGACACTTATCCGTCTATGGGGAAGGAGCGCGCATGCGCTCTGAGACAAAACAAAACACCGAAGGAAAGGTATCCTAAGTGAACACATCTATGGTTTGTAAAAGCATGTTAGACAGCTTCAACAGCTGCCAAATTTCCTCACAGATTATACTGTAGCTGCTTGTTAAGTAGGACGTACAGTTTGGGATCTGCTCACGATTGAGGTTTACAAGTTGATCTGCAGTACCCGGCAGTGGCCACTAAACAGTGTATGGATCTGTGGTGTTCTAGTTTGTACACTGTATATATCCGGCTGCCACTGCCAAAGCTGAACAGGTCATCAAAATAAAAGTAGTGGAAAAATAACACTTTAAACAATGCTTGGTAGCAAACAATGTGGTAACCAGCTTGGCAAACATCTGCATATGGATTGCTAAAGTTTCTCCATAGAGTAGGCATAAAACCTTCTAAAGTTTCAAGGCAGAGTACCATGAATACACAACAAAATCGGGATGTTCATAGACATTGGGGCAGATTTACTAAGCTAAATATGCCAGTATTCTGGATTAATTTGCTCTACAGTTTTCTCTTGCATGTCTTCTGCCACATTCATTGTTTTAGACTGTTTTACCAATCGGTCCAACAATAGTCTGGGACTATGTGACACTTTGTTCCAAAATGTTTGTTAACATTTTTGCACAAAAGCTGCCAAATTATTTAGACTAGACAGTTCAGAAATGCACCAAATTTATTTCACAGCGTCACTACTAGTCACTATGATAAATTTGGCTTATTTTGTAAATGTCTAGTCTAAGTTAATTAAATTAATTCTAGAAAATCTGTCCCAACACTGTAGAAATCTTAATCCTAATAAACATGTAAGCTTAAAATAACAGTGCACCTCTAAAACTGATAGCCTATAAATAAAAAAGGAAGAAAATAGCACATATGGACGGGTTATGTATGAACTTCAGGCTACATGTCTTGTCAGGGATTACAAATAGTGATGAGACAGCCGTGTGCGAATAAGGTGCTATCCGAGTACTCTCATGCGTTTGAGTATCTTTGTTGTGCTCGAATACTATGTTTGTTCAACAGCCGCAAAACATGCAGGGATTGCTCAACAAACAGGCAATCCCTGCGTGTGTTGTGGCTGTCGAACAGCCGCGAAACATACAGCCACGGGGACTCAAACATAGTATTTGAGCATAACGAATATACTCTATTAATGCATGAGTGTGCTCTGATAACACCTTATCCAAGCACACTCATCACTAATTACAAACTGATAAGACTCACATAACATCTGCTGGACCACTTGAGATCCTCACTGATCTCGATGGGTCTGCATAGGAGATATGTGAACCCTTCCTCTCAAGAAGTTGACTGTTTCTCACTGTGATAACAATCTAATCCATATAAACTGTGTTACAATGTCAGATGTTATATTAAGGAAGCATTTACAGCAAAAATATTTTCCCCTAATCCCTTCTAATTAAGTCTGTATTGTAATGTAAGTGTATTAAAATACTTAGTGATGGCCACCTTCTCTGGTTTACAGATCCAGTCCTCTCCTGAATCAAATCAGACTAGCTGGTTGACACTAGGCCTAGATGGGTTGAAACAAGGGTTTATTTGTAGACCGGAAGTTGCTTTTGCAGTGTAAATCTATGGAGCCTTGTTCTGAGGCCTATAGCCTTACATTGGTGGAAGCAGCACCGCACCGCACAGCAGTCCAAATGTGACCTAGCAAAGGCAAGCGGTCATGTTAAAACGGGGGAAGACAGTAATTGGAAAGTATTGTAATGCAACTACACTAAATTACAGACACATTTAAAAAGCATCAGGGAATGAAATGTCTCCTCGGAGTGCATCATGTGACAAGAGTCACGGTAGTAAATATATATACTACTTACTGTAAGTAAAGGGAGGTCAAACAATGCAAGGTCAGGTCCAGGAAATGGCCAGAGATGTAATCCAATACACGAGCCGAGGTCAGGAAAGCCAGAGTGACAAAACAGTTTACAGGGAGCAGGCACAAGAGAAGTCAGATCACAAGCAAAGGGTCTGAGTGCGGGCAGAGAATCAAGTCAAGCTGGGTCAGGCACAGAGCGCAGAGGGATCAATGTTCCACAGACAACAGCAAGTGTACGATTGACACTGAGGGGAGGAACTAGCCTGCTTAAGTAGAAGCCTGATTAAGGTAAATGAACACAGGTGATTGCAGCACAGACTGACAGCCCCGACACAAAGTAACAAAAAGACAGAAAAAGAGTGGAAATCGTGACACATCATATATATACTATATTTCGTATGAAAACAAATATTATCAATGTGAACAATTATTCTTATTTTATTATCTTGCTGAATAGAATATTGCTATTAGTCTATGTAAATACTGCCAATGTCGGGTGGTAGAGGGTCATAAGTTATATTTTCCAGAACGGCTGCTACTCTTGGTCACAGCTTGGGTCTGGTATCCCAACTTAACCCCATTTCCTAAAGTACCACAAAGCTGGACATGAGTGGTACTAATTTTGAGAAAAGAAAAAACTAAGCAGCACCTTTTTTTCTAATCCTGTCTAATGGAAATTTCAATTTATTGGCCGCATAATTCAAGTCTGTTCTCATGGCAAAAATGTTCTGAGAGCTGAGGAGAAAAATCTATTGCAATTGCAGACAAACATACTGCCTGGTAAGCAATGTGGTCCATCATCCCATTCACTTAAAGAGGGAGGAAAATGTGACACGGTAGGACTGCCCTATACTCTACACATCTCTGCAAGCGGAAAGAGCTACAAATCATCCTCATGGTAAGATCAATGACTAGTGAGGTCGGCAATAGTGCTCAGAGCACGAGGGGTGAGAAACACGAAAACTTAGGAGTTCAGACAACAGGACACAATCATGTACAATAATGGAATATGGTTAACTTCATTTTAAAAGACAGGGCCATAAATATATAACTATAAAGGCTGAAAGAAGACGTAAGTCCATCGAATTCAACCTGTCTGTGCTTCTTTGTCGAGAAAACAGCATATGAATGATAAGCTTCTCTTGGACATTCCCAGACACTTTCTTATCTCGTATCAACTATTTTGCAAGTACCTAACAATCAACGTAGAACAGACAGCGCCTTGGAGAATGCTTGGGGTGATTATTACTGTCAGTATTAGAGAGAAATAATTTGGGGGGTTTGATTACAAAGGTGGAAAGGAAACACCAAATGCAAGTAAAAACTGTGGGTTATTCCCATATTATAATGAGATGGCACATTGCTCTGGTATGTCATCACTTCATGATTATTGGGGGTCTGACCTCTGAGACTCTCATCTGCCGTCTTGATGAAAGGCCCCTCCACTGCAGATGTCCTCATTAATCGTAAAGCAACTCTGATGCAGTTCCCCTGCACAGTGGTACCAAGGACTGAGCAACAGTGCTGCAGCCCCTTTATTCTCAGGATCGGTAGAGTCCCATTGGCCAGACCTTTACTAACTATAAAGCGATGGTATATCCTAGCAGTATCCCACCACTTTATAAGATGGGAATACCCATTTGCAGGACAGCTCTAGTGTTTGGACATTTTGCATGATTCACCACATTTCAGCACAATGTGCTTGTTTTGTCAAGTCATGATCGTGCCTGGTATGTCAACATATTGGTCGCTTGGTGTTTACATGAGATCTGATTTAGTGCATGCCGGACTAACAAACAAAATGATGGAATAAAGATCAGGAGCTAACTTTCAGTAAGTAATGAGTTTAAGAATTTATTCCAAGAATCACCTATTTTCTTGCTGGCGCTCCTTCTCTTTGGAGACTTCTGTATTGACTCCTGCAGTCACACATGAAATGTTTAGGTATTGACTGAATTTGTCAGCACCAGTTCACTTTTCAGGACTCCCATATTGGGTCAGCAAACAGCACTCCTTGTTGAACACCAGCAAGTTCTCAGTCATAAAAATATATATACATAAATAAATAAATATATGAATTCCCATATTCTATTAGTGCTAAATGCAAACTATCCAACACAGCACATGTATAATTGATGAATAAAGGAAATGAAGTCACGTCAAGATACAGTATCTTAGATGGAATATTTTACTACATCATCATAAAATGCCCTGGACTGAATTCTCAGCCTATCCCTCACCCACCTTCCCCCTAAGAAAATGATAGGTCATCTATATAAGATTTATATACACATTATATACATATATCAAAGACCATACTGACCCTATACAACTTTTACTTCTGTTTTTGTGCATATAACTTTTGCATGTTTGTCAATAATAATTCCATAAAAAAGTATGAAAAATGTGCATCTGGGCAGATATGTTTTGTGACACTGCAATAAAAGAAAAAAGACCATAAACTTTCAATATTATGATTGTAGATGTTTATGGATTTTATCAGAACTTATTATCACTCTTTGACTAGATTTCGTGTCCCCTTTAAGGCGCCCAAACCAGCTTATCCAGAACCTTAAGTGGCTTTTCCCATAAAGCATTTGCATCCATACTGATGAAAGATCCCATAACATGTGGGCACGTTTCGTGATACATCTGGAAGTATTATTATTAGCCTCTTTGTTTATACCCTAGTTTGTTGTAGTCTCGCTGTCTTTTATTTACCAAATAATGCACATTAAGACACTGACGAGCTTTGATGTAAAAGATCAATTTTGTTTGAAAATAATCCAAGGACTGTGAAGTTATTACCGTCATTCATTCATGGAATACATTGCTACTTAGCGCATGCCCAAACCTTCTCTCCTCCATCTTTTATGACAAATCTTCAAGTTATAGCAAATCATGCAAATTCTGTATTAATTTCTCTATGGTCAATCAAACACAGGGTGTTTATGCTGTGAAGTTAGCGTTGCACCCCGATGACTGCACATAAACAGATGCACAGGAGTCAGGTCAGAGTCACAAAACTTTGTAAGGCTTTTATGCTATCGACGATTCCTAAATGGCAGCAGAACTGATGGAGGATAGCGATATACGCGCATGTGGAATTCCTGATACAGCAGTGAACGTTGAACTGTAGCAAAATCTATTTCACGGGCTGGAATCTACAATATCCGAGGATCCTCCATTATTGTATGTGACGATTCAACGTGCTGCTCCTTCTGATATGATGACTGTAACTACATCAGTATTAGTGTGTGACCTTCAGGACTGATCATGTACAATATCCCATCAGTGAACTTACTACTTCCACTTTTGTTTTGGGGGGGTTACATTTTTTTTTTACCAAACTGTGTTTGAGATACGAGAACAAACAAAGCAGAAATCGGCAATGTTTCATGGCGCGTTTCCCCAGATTGTTCCCAGTAAACCGCCATATATATGGGCCTATACCTCTGTATAGTAATTCTGAGCTACGCCTATATAC
This sequence comes from Oophaga pumilio, assembly GCA_009801035.1. Classification (NCBI taxonomy): domain Eukaryota; kingdom Metazoa; phylum Chordata; class Amphibia; order Anura; family Dendrobatidae; genus Oophaga; species Oophaga pumilio. The sequence goes on along the minus strand of VIAB01001845.1, from coordinate 17,195 downwards.
CAGCAGTGGGTAAAGTCTTTCTACAAAAAAATCTACCTGATCCAAAATGTAAGAAAAACACCTGCTCAAGAAAAAAAAACCACAGGCCTGTGGGACAATGGCCTTCACTCCACATACATGGATGGATGGATACGGCACCGTACAACCCTGATCCTGCACATATACTGTATTTCTATCATCTAAGTGCACAGTTCTCCAGACAGGAGGCTTCTCTGACATCATGTGCCAGGGAGAATCAGTATGCTGGGTGCAATCTGCCTAAGCTGGCACTGGAGGAACTAGAGGGTGTGGGTCTCCCCAGGATCAGGCCCCCATTCATACAGCAGCAGGCAGAGAACTTTTATCTAGAAGGCGCTGCATGGAGGATGTGAGCCCCCTGCCCAGACATCCTGCATATATTAATGATGCACAGCCAGCCTCGCCTAGCTCACATCCCAATGACACAGGCAGCTCCATGGCTGAGGCTCCCATCAGAAATACAGGACAGATCCAGCACTGCTGCATTGGGCTGTGTATGATCGACCAGCAGCAGCAGCAGCACTGCAGTCCCCAGCTCTAGTCCCACCCGAGACCACTCATGGCCACGAAGTCTCAGGGTCTCCTACCTTTGGTTTCCATCGCTGCCCTTTGTCAAGTGCCTGGAAGTTGTGGGAACTTGTCAGCGGTGCTATTCCTCTGCAGAATGCTCCTTGCAGCGTTTCTGGGAGTGACGCTGTGTGTGGATGGATCCCTGCAGCCCGTGAGCTGCAATCAAGCACCAGATGACATTGGTTGAGGGGAGGACGATGTCTGGAGGGGGCTATAGCAGGAGTAGGGCGACAGTTACCTGGGTCGTGGTGCTGCAGAGCGGAGCTGTCCACTGACTGTGGTGCTGCAGGTGTAGTGCCAGCTCTGCCCACTCCAGCCTGCCTATGTACGAGCAGAGCTGCACTGCGCATGCCCCAGAGTCTCCCCTATTGCTAGCATTACACAAGCCTTCCTGGGAAATAGTGCTGTAGCGTTTAGTCACCCAGAGCACAAGGTAAAAATGGCCTGGATTCCTCTCTGCAAGAGGGGATTGTGGCAGGCAGATGTAGTCTGTGCACTGATGTCCTCCCTACCTGGGCAGCAGGCTGGGTATGTCCCCCACCAGGCTGAAGTTGGTTTCTTATTCGGAGCTGAAGTTGGTTTCATATTCGGCAATTTTTTCTTTTCTGTTTTTTATAGGTTTAACAACAAAAAATAGGCATCACAATAATAACATAGAATGCAGCGAGGTGCCCTGATGTGAACACACTTAAAAACAGCTACAATAATGATAAAACGGGCATCAAAGTGGGCACCAAAGGGCGCCGTTGAAAGGGATAAATGACTTTGGGACACTGATCTCACACTTATAATACACAGATAGTAATGCCCCACATCAAAACCAGGTCCCTCCAGCCTGGCCCAAATGGGTTCTGGGCATCAGAATTGGCATCAAAGTGGGCAAACAGCCAATTTTCACAGATTTGAAGAAGTAACTGATGTTTTTAAGGGGTTAAATGACCTTGGGCCACTGATCTCACACTAAGAATACACAGATAGTGATGCCCCGCATCAAACTCAGGTCCCTCTAGCCTGGTCCAAATGGGTTCTGTGCATCAGAATTGGCATCAAAGTGGGCAAAGAGCCAATTTTCACAGATTTGAATAAGTGGGCTGTTTTCCCACTTTGATGCCAGTTCTGATTCCCAGAACCCATTTGGACCAGGCTGGAGGGACATGGGTTTGATGTGGGGGATCACTATCTGTGTATTCTTAGTGTGAGATCTGTGGCCCAAAGTCATTTAACCACTTAAAAACATAAGTTACTTATTCAAATCTGTGAAAATGGGCTGTTTGCCCACTTTGATGCCAATTCTGATGCCCAGAACCCATTTGGGCCAGGCTAGAGGGACCTGGGTTTTATGCAGGGCATCACTATCTATTTATTCTTAGTGTGAGATCTGTGGCCCAAAGTCATTTAACCTCTTAAAAACATGAGTTACTTATTCAAATCTGTGAAATTCTGCTGTTTGCCCACTTTGATGCGAAGGCAGTGGGGACCTGTGAGTCTCAAACAGTGCCTTCACCCCTCCCACCAGCCCCATAATGAAAACACAGACAGGCCTAGATGGGTTGAAATGGGTTGGTCACAGTTTATTAATTTCATAAGCAGAGAAATGCACTTACATTTCATAATGGGCTCATCGCCGAAGGCCGTGTCTGCGACACACAGGCGAGCAAGTCAATGAGCAGTTACAAACCTTTGCACTTCTACACATTTTCCGCTTTGACTTAATATCAATAACAAGGTTTTTTTTTTCTTCATTTAACATACATTATGGCAAAATAAAACAGCGTTAAATATATATGGGAGGGAGGGTGGGACAAAAGCTTCCAGGGATCAGCTGGGGGAAAGAGAAAGTCTCTGTCCCCGGGCACCTGAATTTGGCTGGACACCCCTTCCTCTTTGATCCCATTGGTGAGTTGGGCATCCCAATTACTGCTTCACCTGGGGGGGTGATCGAAGGGGGGAATTGGGCACTGAACAGTATTTTACTCCAACTTTAGCCATATGGGCTCCCCCGTCAGAGGCACGTTCCTTATTTAGTACCGTGGCTGCCAGACTGTGGAGACCGGCGTATCTCAAACAGTGCCTTCCCCCCTCCCACCAGTCCCGTAATGAAAACAGGCAGGCCAAGATGGGTTGAAACAGGTCGGTCACAGTTTATTAGTTTCGTAAGCAGAGAAAGGCACTTACATTTCATAATGGGCTCATCGCCGAAGGCCCTGTCTGCGACAGACAGGCGAGCAGGCCAATGAGCGGTTACAAACCTTTGCCCTTCTCCACATTTTCCACCACGGAGGATCATAAGTATGACCTACACAGGATCCCGACTCCCACCCATCAACATTAGGGCCTGTTCGACTCCGTCCTGTAAGCTGGATAGAAATATGTCAAGACCAATGTCCGTGAGGTGAATTCCATCCAGTCTTAATAGTTATCACCTTACAGCTGGTGGTAAGAACCACAATACCACGTCTTCCCCTCACGAATTTCACCATCCGTGCATTGATCTTCCTCCTTGAACGCTCTATGACTTTCGCAACCCTTGCGCCTCTCCAGATGGCTCGTGGTACTATCTCTGACCACACCACTATCATATCCAGGAAGAAATAGAACGTTCAATGTCTGTTTTCATTATTGTATAGAGTTCAGCGATTCAGCGATGTGCCCAAATCATTGCCGCCGACGTGTACCACTAATATTACCCTCTTGGAGATGTTGACTATCTCTGGGAAAACCTGTTGCCATTGGACCTACATGCCCCTGCCGGTGGGATCCCACTTGGATTTTTCCACGCGAATGCACAGAGCATTGCTGCATATGATTAAGTCCTCGTTGATTACTCCGCCTTCCGTCACTGTTTTTGACCGCGGCAACAATCTCAATGAAATGGGTCGACAACATTCCTGTCTCGGATGAAGCCTTTTCCAGCCTTTAATGGCTTGTTTGCTGAAAAAGAACTTTGCTACGTCCGCACAACCCCATTAGTAGAAAGCAAAAGGCTATTCTCGATGATTGCCGTTGTGCCGATGTACCCGATGCCCCTCTTTCTTTGAGCCGAATCAAAAATTCCGTTGACACTTCGCATCTTGCTCGGTTGCACTTATCGATGGGCCTACCCAGAATTAGGGAGCACCACTCCTTCCACACCTTGCCATAGATCTGCCAGGTGGCCGGTGTAATGGAGGCATGGATTAATGGTACCAGTGATTGGCCACTGTGTCCCATAGGGATGGAGGACACTGGACACCCGATGGTTGCGCACTGGAGAGAAGGTCTTTGAAGGCCTGCCAATCAGAAGATAATAGTGAGTTAATGAGATTATCGTTTACCTCTGCCACTAATCTGGCTTGGCACCAGATGTTGTGCTTCAAACATAGTAGTGCTAGCTGGCATAAGAGAGCGAGAAAGTGCAGGGATGCAGAAAACATATGGTTTAAGCTCCTTGCAGTTGTCGGATTTTTAATTTGAAATCGAATGTTCGCGTTTCTCAACTGTGTACCCCATAGCTCCACTGACGATACTATTGCGAAAGTTTCTAACAGGGATGGATCACGCCCCCAGCTTGATGTGGTCCATAGTTCAGGCCAGCTGCCTTTGCACCATTGGTTTTTGTAGATTGCTGCAAAAACCCTCTTTGTGACGTCCTATGACCACGAGCCCTAGGTCCTTGCTTGTCATCTCTTTTGCCATGACACAGGTATGGCCTTTGTAGGATTGCAGGAATGTTTTCCAGATTAGTAAGTCTGCCTTCAACGAGCGAGTGAGCCTAATTCTATGGCCAGGCTGGGAAATGCCCAGAGAAGGCTCTGCCGACCAGCATAACGCGGCTGGCGAATGTCAGCAGACCCAGCAAGGACTGCATCTGTTGGAGGGTGATCTTTTTTACCTCACAGAAACCTTCCAAAATATGTATTGTTTTCTGTATTTTTTCTGCTGGGAAGTGAAAGACCTTTCAATTGGTGTCTATTTCGATGCCAAGGAAAGGCAATACATTACATGGTCCAACTGTTTTTTCGGGCGATAGCGGTACACCGAAATGCCGTGAAATAAATTAAAATTTTTCGGGAAGGAAGAAGCAGATTTTTGAATTTGTGGGGCCGACGAACTAAAAATCGTCAAGGTAGTGAATCAGAGAATTGCTGCCTGTTTGACACGAAATGGAACATCCCATCAGCAAGCACATATCAAAATAATGGTGCTGGGCCACCTTGCAACCTAACAAGTGAAAGCAGTCAAGGTGCACGGGTAATAGGCGGAATGCCGACTCTATGTCTGATTTTGCTAGCAGGATGCTGGGCCCAGCTGCGCAAACTAATTCTACTGCCTTGTCAAAAGATGCATATGTCACAGAAGCTTCCTCTGGGGGGATAGCGTCGTTAACCGATTTGCCTTTTGGGTGTGACAGATGATGGATCAGACGATATTTTCCGGTTTCCTTTTTAGGAATAATGCCTAACAGCGAGATTCTGATATTTTGGAAAGGGAAAAGGGCCCGCCATTCTACCTAGCTCAACCTCTTTTAGGACTTTTTGGTACAAGATTTCGGGGAATTCACGAGCAGATTTTAGGTTATTAGCCAGGGTTGGTGTTCTACTGAATTTGAAAGGGATCAAAAAATGTATGTAAAGCCAGAGTGGAATTGCCGTGCTGCTTCTTTATTGGGGTAGAGGTTTAGCCAAGGACCCATCGCGGTTACGCTCACTGAGGTTATGCTTTGTAGGCGCTATGTTTGCCTGACGAGTACACCTTGCTGCTGGGTGTCCCCCTCCGCAAGCTGAGTAGTCGTGCCTATATCTGCATGACATGTGGAAACGGCAGTTTCCCTTGTTAAATAGCCAGCAGACACCGGGGCTGCTTATGTGACAGCATCAGTCGTAGCCACACATTTGTCGCTTTAACTCCCCAGCCTAGATCGGGCTGCAGGGCCAGCCACCTGCGGAACTCCTCGTCATACCGCCGTCATGAGGAACCGCCATGGTATTTATTTGAATTATACATCAGATCTTGATACATATATAATTTGGAGCAGCGTTCTGGATGTTTTGGCCCATAATGCAGCCTAGGACTGCAAATGCCTGGAGACAGCTATTCATTGTTTTTGCAATTTTTGGTCTATTTCTATCGTGTAACCTTTCGCTTTTCCTCCTTTCTTTATCTACCGTCTGTTGGTTGGCTGATAATAATGACCATATGTTGACATAATCATTATTCCTTATTTTATGTCTGGTCTCTTGATCTATGTATGCACCTAGCGGGCTAATTCTGCAGAAAGACACATCTTTGTGTAAGCTTGCTAACTGAGGTGTTGCCTTGATGTCGGTTGAATCGCATGGGCGAGTCAACTGTTGAACTAGCGCCTTAATAGCTGAGGCTAGCTCACTCCCCCCTGTGTTATGCACCACGTTCTGTATGGCATGATCTTCGTTGGCTTCGAAACACTCTCCGCTGTCTGACGCAGGAAGGGTAACTCCAGGTGATGGAGGAAGTCCGGCTCCCACTTGGGCGATGGTCTGTTTCTTGAGTTGGCCGGAGGCCCTGGGAGATGGGGATGGGTCTTCCTGGCTGGCAGCCACTGATGGAGCATGTGACTGCTGGCATCTGTCGTTTGCCCAAGTCTACCTATCGGGACTCTCAGATGCGTTGGACCATTCCAATGTGGATAGGGAACACCATCTGGAGGACCGAGATCTGTGGTGGCTCCTATGTGAGCTGTGTCTCCGGGGGTAATGGGAGGAACGTCTGTTAGAGGGACAGCAGGAATGATTGCGGGAATCATCTGAGGAGGATGGGGAGGACCTGCGGCATCTATGCCTGCATCTGCTGCTGCTCTAGGGTGTGTTGGGGGCGTTTTTATTTGTAATTATGGGTTCATTGAGTGGGTTATGGGATATAACGCTGTAGTTTCTGCTTGTTAACGTTGTTCTATTTAAAGGTTGGGGTGATATAATGGGGATTATAATTTGATTTGTCGCATTTTGATCACGGATGGGAGGTGGTATTACATTACCATATTGGGCTGCGATATTATGGGTCGTGTATGGGAGGGCGGTTGGAAGTGTATAACTTTTATTAGGTGCTGCTTGGGAAGTTATTGTTAGTGGGGGTGTTGTGGGTGCATCAATTGTGATTGGTGCACTTTCACTTTGTGTACTGCTGCAGGCTTGCTGTGGCTGAAGGGCGCGCTCATCAGTTGGGTTGGACGGATCAGCGCGCTCTGCAGCCGCATTGAGGGACCTCTGCCCTGTCTCCCCGTCTCCCTAAGCAGGCAGTATGGCTGCGCCTGCAGGAGGAACGGTGTTGACCGGGCATGTGACGACCAGGAAGTGACTAGAAAAACACCGTGAGCACAGCTAAGGGGTGGTGCTAAGTTTAGGTTCCCAAACCGTAAGTATATAAGAAGTATAAACCTAGCACTCAACTTGGGTACATTTGAAAAATGGTTTATTGTAGTACACCAAAATTTTTTGGTCAAAATTGACCTTCTTCAATTAAAAATAAAAATCATCATTGAATCTAAATATCAAGTTCTATTATCATCCTTCAGGAGCGCATATTGCTGGGAAAAACATTCACCAAGTGTTATACCCTATGAAAGCACTGTCCAGTGCTCTCACTAGTTCCCAGATCTTTGCAGCAAACTGAATGGAAAGAGGAATAGAGTGATCCAGGGATTGGATCTACATGCAGTATCTCAAGACATCAAATAGGTGAGTGTATTCACACTGAGTATATACCTTTGGAAACTAACTACTACACTTAGAAGCTTGCACTTCCCATTTTTCTCCCTATAATCCCCTCGTTTCATCCCTGACAGTGGAACACCTTCAGAAGGCGATAGTAACCAGCTCTGAACGGGTTAAGGTCATTGAGACCCAACTAGCCACTACAGGCAAACCTGAGGAACTTAGTACCTTGAAAGCAGAAATCCAGGACCGTATTACCCACCACAAACGGGACATGGAGACTAGGAAGCGGAACAAATTTGCACGGGACGCGGAGGACTATAAGTCTAATTGTGTCTACAGATGGCAAGGCAACTCCAGGCAAACCAATAACCGATCAAGTCATCAGACATCTTCCGATCTTTCCACTTCGGGCTCCGATCACGAACAGGGACAAACCTCTTCAAATTTAGGTCCTTTTTTAGGCCAACGCAGATGCTTCAACTTCAGAAGAAGACAAGACGCGGACAGAGATACAAGAAGGGACCAGGATCCGGGACATGTCACATGGTCCAAGGTACGGACAATCTGGTAGTCAACATTTCATCTAGGACTCTAAGTATCACCGAATATTCGGTACTACAGAAGGGCCTTTCATTCTGCCCCTCCTACCAGTACCGTACCTTCGATTTAGAAATGGACCTACAAAAGCTTCTTTCGTCTTATTAGACTTAAGGTACATTTTTCTAAGGTACCCCAACTTGGTGACAACGGTCCCCCATTGAGCTCTAACCCAAAACTTCTATCCTCCCAAAGCTTGGGCCTATGTAATAGGAGCTATTTTAGGCCTGCACACTCCTCACACGCGGTTGAAACGTTTGTTAATTTCATACAGGGTTCCTTCCAATCCCTTAGGAAAGACATGGAAAGGGGCAGAATTTTTTACTCTTCCAACCTAATGCTTGCAGAGAGACAGGCCCTTAAATCCCTACAGGAAGATAATTCAATTATCATTAAACCGGCAGATAAGGGCGGGGCCCTAGTCGTGATGGACATGTCCCTTTATTTGAGAGAGATCACACGACAACTTAGTGATAATTCCATCTACCACCTACTGAGGAAAGACCCCTCATATGATATCAGCTATAAAATTTACACTATTTTACATAAGTATTCCGGCTTGGGGATCTTGGATGAAAAAACCTGTAACTTTCTGACTAACAACCATCCTATCACTCCGGTCTTTTATACCCTCCCGAAAATACATAAGAATCTTGAAAAAAAAAACGGGCGCCCTATCGTAGCATCTACTGATTCCATTTTATCACCGATATCAATATTCTTGCAAAAAATCCTCACTCCCCTGATTCAGCAGTCTAAATCTTTCCTCCTCGACACTGGTGCATTCTTAAACATTATTCAACAACTTGGGAGGATACCACAGGATGCATTACTAGTCACTTTGGATGTGAGGGATTTATATAACTCCATTCCCCACCTGGAGGGTATCAACTCTACACACCGACTGTTAACTTACACTGGAATGGATAGTGATCAGATTGAGCTGTGCATTGATCTCCTTAGGTTGGTTCTCACCTCAAATTACTTTCTTTTTCAGGATGCCTTCTATCTCCAAGTACGTGGGACCGCAATGGGCTCCAACGTAGCACCCCCCTATGCAAACGCGTATATGGCGGATTTTGAGGAGAGTATCATCTACAACAACACAATTTTTCTAAACAATGTCATCCTATGTAAGCGTTATATTGACATTTTTTGCATATGGGGGGGCTCTTTGGAGTCCTTGCTTCAGTTCTTTTGACCTTTTGAATTCATCCTGGCCTGGTATTAGCTTCACTTTGGGGCATAACCTCTGGCGTATGAACTTTCTCGACACCATGGTTATAAAAGATCCGAGAGGGGTTCTATCCACAGACCTCTACATCAAAAAGACTGACCGCAATAGTCTACTTCATTTCCAGAGCCTACACCCCTCTCCAATAAAACAGTCAATCCCCAGATCCCAGTACCATAGAGCATGAGGTATAGTTACAGACACCAACACTAGAGACCAATGCCTGAATGAAATGACCCATTAATTCATAGAAAGGAGCTACCTATCTTCTCTTTTGGAGGAGTCTAGGGCCATCACCAGTAGACCGGAGAAGGGCACTATAAAACGAATACCATTTGTACACACATTCCATCCCTTTGCCTTACTGATTCTCAAATCCATACTCAAAAATTGGCCACTACTTTCCGCTGCTCACCCTGAAGTACCGGAGTTTGGACAGCCCTTTCTACCGTGCTTCAAGCGAGCACCAAACCTGAAGGACACACTCGTCAAGGCAGATATTGGCCCCAAATCTTCCACCATAAAACAACGGTTCTTACATAGACCCAAAATGGGGACCTTCCTGTGTTTACATTGTGTCCAGTGCAATAATGTGCTCAAAGGAGACAAGTTCATACATCCTCTCTCCGGCAAGGAATTTAAAATAAAAGATTTTTTCACATGTGAGTCCTCCTGTGTTATACTCCTCCTACATTATAAAATGCCCATGCACTCTCTTGTATGTAGGTGAGACCTCCCAGCCAATTCGCAATAGAATCTCTAAACACAAATCGACAATCAGGTGCAAAAATCTCCTCCTTCCAATTCCCCATCATTTCATTACCCACCGACACAACGTTTCCCAACTTAGTTATCAGGTGATCGAACAGGTGGAAACACCCCGTCGGGGTGGAAATAGGATCCTTAAGTTAAAAAAGCGCGAAGCCTTTTGGATACATACTTTGGACACCATGAGCCCTAAGGGCTTAATTAGAGAGTATGAGTTATCTGCATTCATATAATCTATGTATTTGCTTATTTATGCCGGATCAAGGTCTTGTAGTGATTACTCCGTTGATATTTCTCTATGACTAACTGCTCTCTCTCTCTTTCTCATAGAGCCGCCTATATTAATATATATTGATCAGAGGTCACCATCACTAGTTGTCCCTCCCTCATATGTGGAAATCTGTCACGAACACCCTACCACAGATCCTGGCTCAGTTAATACTCTCATCTACTAGACGACACTGTAGTTTTTTTCTGGTTCAGCCACCTATATCCTAATAAATAACAATATTTTTCAAGTCACCTGATCTCACTCATTCTGTGTCCATGATGTATTATTTTTTCCCACTACACCACATTTCCGGTTGACTTTTATTATCATCTGGGAGCCTCTAACCTTGCTCTTTATTTCCCCCCACTGCTGCTATGCATAAACGCTACCTTTTTTTGCCCATACTCACCTCCTCCATAGGTTTATTAGCGTTCTCTATGCTGGAACGCAAGCTTAGAGTGCTGTGGAACGCACAGCCATGCAGTTCCGCTATGTCACTTCCGGTTTTCCGGTACCTTTTTTGTGATTGGCCGCAGGCATGTGGGGACCGCCCCTTCCTCTTTTTTAATCTCGGCGCGCATTCCTGCCCTGTCAGACTTGCGGTGGATACCGCATCCCATGGCAGATGCGCCTGACATTTAGAACTGCATAAGGTAAACCCTTGTTTTATTGTTGGGCGATTTACCCCATTCCTGCACTAATGGCCGATTTTCAGTAATATCCCATAGTTTGCTGTTCTTCAGGCTGTTTTATATGAACTCGTACTAGTAAGTACTACTATCCCCTTGAATTCTCTTTTGCCATACCACGTGCTTACCCGGCTATACTTTATTCCATAGATACAGCAATACACATTAGGTCTCTCATTTGGGAGCCACCTCCTCCCTCTTTTTTGGCGTGGTACCGCGCGGTATGTTCACACACTCTATTTGGGCACTCCATCTGTCTGTTTTCTAATGTTAGCCACGTATTTGTCACATAATTAGGATTGTGCGACGTATTTGGTCAGTATTCTCTGCCTCTTTCAGGTTTCGCTCCATGATCACCATGTATCTTCTGTGTATATACTTTCGTTTGTTTTTTCTTACTGTGCTTGGGCTCTCTCTGTTGTTTTGTTTTTTTATTATGTTACATCATGTGTTGTTTATTTACTTTATTGTTGTAGTAACTGAAGAAGGTCAATTTTGACCGAAACGTTTTGGTGTACTACAATAAGCCATTGTTCAAACGTACCCAAGTTGAGTGACCAGGAAGTGACTGGGAGAAAATTGGATATGATGTGGGGATGTGGGAGGAGCCCGGATGTGAAGCGACGGAGGATGGGTGGTGACGGCAGGGTCCCGGGCCCGGCTCGTCCCGGACAGCACCCGGGAAGTGTGAGGGGGTGGAGTTGTGAATAGGGCAGTGGCACTGCCCGCAGGGCGTCCGGCGACCGATGCCTTGTTGCCGACCCGGAGCAGCTCTCCTCCAGCACCGAGCGGACCGCCTGCCTCCCTGGACCGGCGGATCAGCAGCAGGAGCACTGGCCGTGGATGGGGGGGTCAGTCAGTAGCCCGGGCGACGAGCGCGGGCCTTCAAGGAAGGAGATGGAAGTAGGTGGGCCAGCAGATGGGACCACCACAGGGGATGTGGTGCAGGGCCGCGAGGGACCCAGCCAGAGGGGAGGCCATCGGGGGCTGGGCAGCACAGCAGAGGGAGAGGTCAGGAGGGGTAGGAGTGGCTAGTGCCCCAGGGGAGGAAAGTGACACTTGAGGCACGACCGAAGGCACGTACAAGGGGTCAGGACTAGGGCACAAGGAGGTGAGCGCTGAGGCCAGTAATAAGGGCTTGAAGCCAGTTCTCACCTTCCAGGGCCTCCACCAGGGCATCAGACATAGCTGCAAGGGGTTTTCGGGGTCCTCAGGTCACAATAGCTTCCAGGGGTCAGCCGGGGGTAAGAGAAAGTCGCTGACCCCGGGCACCTGAATTTAACCCATTTAGGTATGGCTGGACATCCCTTACCCTTTGATCCCATTGGTCAGTTGGGCATCCCAATTAGTGCTTCACCTGGGGAGTGGTGGAAGGGGGGAATTGGGCACTGAACAGTATTTTACTCCAACTTTAGCCATATGGGCTCCCCAGTCAGAGGCATGTTCCTTATTTAGTACCATGCCTGTCATTCTGATGCCTAGAACCCATTTGGGCCAGGCTAGAGGAACTTGAGTTTTATGTGGGGCATCACTATCTATGTATTCTTAGTGTGAGATCAGTGGCCCAAACTCATTTAACCCCTTAAAAAGATCAGTTACTTATTCAATTCTGTGAAAATCGGCTGTTTGTCCACTTTGATGCCAATTCTGATGCCCAGAACCCATTTAGGCTAGGCTGGAGGGACCTGGGTTTGATGTGCGGGATCACTATCTATGTATTCTTAGTGTGAGATCAGTAGCCCAAAGTCATTTAACCCCTTTAAAACATCAGTTACTTATTCAATTCAGTGAAAATCGGCTGTTTGCCCAATTTTATGCCAATTCTGATGCCCAGAACCCATTTAGGCTAGGCTGGAGGGACCTGGGTTTGATATGCGGGATCACTATCTATGTATTCTTAGTGTGAGATCAATAGCTCAAAGTCATTTAACCCCTTTAAAACATCAGTTACTTATTCAATTCTGTGAAAATCGGCTGTTTGCACACTTTGATGCCAATTCTGATGCCCGGAACCCATTTGGGCCAGGTTGCAGGGACCTGGATTTGATGCAGGGCATCAATGTCTGGTATTTTTTGTGTGTGATCAGTGGCCCAAAGTCATTTAACCCCTTAAAAACATCAGTTACTTATTCAAATCTGTGAAAATTGTCTGTTGACCACTTTGATGCCAATTCTGATGCCCAGAACCCATTTGGGCCAGGCTAGAGGGACATAGGTTTTGATGCGGGGCATCACTATCTATGTATTGTTAGTGTGAGATCAGTGGCCCAAAGTCATTTAACCCCTTAAAACATCAGTTACTTATTCAAATCTGTGAAAATTGCCTGTTTGCCCACTTTGATGCCAATTCTGATGCCCAGAACCCATTTGGGCCAAGCTGTAGGGTCCTGGGCTTGATGTGCGGCATCAATATCTGAGTATGCTTAGTGTGAAATCAGTGGAACAAAGTCATTTAACCCCTTAAAAACGCCAATTACTTATTCAAATGGCCAAAATCGACTGTCTGACAATTTTGATGGCAGTTCTGATGCCGATAACCCATTTGGGTCAGGCTGGAGGGACCTGTTTTTGATGTGGGGCTCCCTGTTCTATATGTTTGCAGAATTATATTAGTGGCCTAAAGTCATTTAACTCTTTCATTAATGCCCTTCTGTGCCCACTTTGTTGCTGTACCGGGTCTGGTAGGAACTATAGACTGAAACAAGTAGATAGTGAAA
>VIAB01001844.1:188102-204216 GCA_009801035.1 Oophaga pumilio | reverse complement strand
CCTGTGCCCCCGGTACAATGCCAGGGGTTAATGTGCCGGGAGCGGTCAGTGACCGCTCGTGGCATATAGTTCCGGGTGTCAGCTGTGATAATCAGGGGAGTGCGTCCGATCGCATGTGACATACTATCCCGTCCATGGTCATACGGGCCCAGGTACCATGGATGGGATAGTGCGTCCGATGGCAGAAAGGGGTTAAGGGTGTCCTGGCAACCAAAAATGAGCTAATTTTTTAACTCTGTCTTTCTTTTTTATGGCTTGCTAAATAAAATCCTTGTCTTATTGAGCTGCTGGAAGTGCCGCTCTCACTCTTATTTCTTTCTATTGGTGATGTGCTACACAAGCTGGAGATATAGCACCCACCGGTTTTGCCTCCCATGGACTTTAATCTTACAAACGTGGTAAGTTTCAACTGAGTCGCCCGCCATGGCCGCTGGGTACTCGGTACCGGGCCCGCATAACTTCAATGAGATGTCACGGCGGCGACGACCCGGTCCGTGGCCCTGGGCATTCACCAAAAAGGGGAATATATTTACAGGGGATTAAGTTTATGAAGTGGTTCGTGACGCCACCTGTAGTATCTGGTCAGGGTGACCAGCGCTGCGGTAATGATCCTCTGGGATAGATGGTATTTGGCAGCTGTTTTGGTAAACCTCCTACAGGCGAGGCTATGTTATCCCAGGGCAAGAAAATGTTGTAATTGAGAATGATGCTGATAAATGCAGCAGATAGAGATGTCCGTCGCTGAAACAACTCTAGGAGACAGTCCGTATACAGTTTCAGGTTTTTTTACTCACAGTCTGTTGCTAGCAAGACAGAGGCCCGCCTGGTACTGTGTCCTCCGGGCGAGGGATTCAGCAACCCTCAGGTAACTTGGTCACACCTGCCCAGGACTCCCGTTCTGTGTGTGTCCTTTCCTGGCAGTCTCTCTCTCTGTGCTATTCTACTCCTCTCTTCCTAGCACCTCACCACGCAGTCTTTCAGTCCAGAAGCTGCGGACCCTGTCGGGTAACAGATTAATTCTGTGCGTTCTTGGCCCTATGTAGCTTCCTTCCTGGAGATGGTGCTGGTGGTTGGTCGTAATGACCCATAAAGTGATCAATGCCGTCAGCTTGCTAGAGGGGTCTGAAGGTTTCCCACTAGTCCCTTGTGGCCTGGTCCTTCCGATCCCGGAAAGGACCACGGATGGAATGTTCACTGTCCGTGCCCAAGGACCCCTTTGCTCACTTCTCCAGAAGCTCCTCAATCTCTTTCTCTCAACTTAGAGGGCGAGCTCCTATCAGCTGGAGCTCTCCTCTCCAACTCCTCACACGAAGTGCTGCTGCTACTTTCTTAACTTCTCTCCTCCTCTCCAGCTACTGCTAACGCCACCCATCCATACACCCCTTGCTAAACAGCCTGGTATGAGACCATCCTCCCATAGGGTATGTCCATATGCCCAGCTGATATGGTGTGTGTTGGATGAAGGTGTTGGAGCCCTAGGGGTGCTCCCTCCTTACCTGGGAGTGGGGTGTCACACCTCTGGATGAGGTGCAACACCTTTGTGGCGACTGAACCCTCAGGGGCGCCACACAACCACCACCTTTTTCTCTACCTTAACCTATCCTCAAGATATCTTTATGGCATTGTTGTGGGTCCAACTCCACACACCCTCAGTGCCAGAGCATACTAAAAAGTTCCAGAGCTTCCCACATTGTGTATTGGCCATGAAAGATATTGGAACCTTTCTGCCATGCATGGGAATACTATAGGAGAAAGTTTGCAGCAGCAAAGGAAGCAGTAAGCAAAAGAAAACAATGGTGGTTACTGCTCTTGAGACTTGGATCTTGGACCTCTTACATATTGAATTTGATTATTACCTGGGACTGGTACATATATAGGACCATATAGGTAACATATAAAAATACACATAGTTTATTAGACAATTAATGAAGTTGATGTTAACAAAATAGTTGATCCTGACATCATTGCCATTTCCAATCTTTGGTCTCTCTTCTAATACGAGGCCCTTCGAATTTTTTTAGTGCATCCTTAAGCTGTAGTAAACATCGTTCTGCTGACCATTTAAGTTCTTAAAAAAAAAGATAAGAAAAATAGACATTATTAGACTGGTGATACTACACAGCTCTCCTAGAAGTATGGGAGATGCTCAATCGTAAACCTCCAACAAAGCTTACGGCAAATGTTAGGCCTAAAATTCTCTGTTGGTTAATATCCAAATTACAGTGATCTTCAAATGCTTTGACATTGAAATGCGATTGGTGGAAGACAGACAGCCGGAACCACCATCGGTGGAAAGTTTTCCACACCAGCAATGGCTGGATGTAAACATTAGTGGACAATCTGAAGAACTGCAGCTCAGATCACATCCACTTCATTAGGAGCTTGGCTGTAGAACTCAGAAATGACCACTAAATAGTCTACAAATCGGTTCTGGGACAGATTCGTATATTGTTTATATAGGCACTGGAAACAGCTGATCAATGGGAGTGTCCGTTGCTTGTTTCCCCCAATCTGATATTAATGACCCTTTCTGAAGATAGGAAAGCAATATCAAAGTAGTGAATAAGCCCTTTAACTAATTAAATTGTACCCATAAAGATTTTCTATTCTAGATCTCCTGTACAAACATAGGACCATTGGTTTTCTTTCTTTTAACTGCTTGAATTCTTGCAACTTTTCATATTTTTACATCAATTTTGCCCAACATCTGAAAAAAAAATTAAGTCTTGGTTGGAGGATTATGACTGAGCTTGGCCAACAAATTTTACACCACAAAACTAGTGCAAATTGAGAATATATATTCTGCAGTTACTGATTAGTGTATATTTCCTGCAGAGGTGCACAGAAGCTGACAGATGCCCTGAATCCAATAAAAAGGACATGCCTCACTGAATAATTTAATGCATCTTATTTTAGTGGACCCTTCACCAAGAGTAGCATTCAAAATGCCATTCTTGATGACCTGGGGCATTCAATTTGTAGATTACAAATTTTATTGCTTTCAGCCACCTCCAGGGGGAGATCAGGAGCTCACTGCATACAGTGTCAATACTAAGATCAATGCATAAGCAGTATGCAGTAAGCTCTATAGCTGCCTATAATTGTGGCTGAAGGCAGACAAAATGTTATTGTTTAATTATTTCGGGGGACTTGGAGCAAGAATAGACATAATATTAACCCCTCTGTCCTCGAACAATTTTCAATTGTTCATTTTTGCTTTTTCCTTCCCTTCTTCGAAGAGCCATAGTTCTTTTTTGTTATTTTTCCATCAATATAGTCATGTGAGGGTTTGTTTTTTGCAGGATGAGTTGTACTTTTGAATGACACCATTGATATTACTATATAGTGTACTGGAAAATGTAAAAAAAAATTCCAAATGCAGTGAAATTGAAAAAAAGTGCAATTCCACAGTTGTTTTTTGGTTTTTTTTATTTACCATGTTCACTACATGGTAAATCTGACTTGGTACCACAATTCCCCAGGTCAGTACGAGTATGCAGATACCAAACATATATAGTTTATTTTTTATCTAAGTGGGGAAAAAACCCTGAAATTTATATGAAAAAATGTTTTTGTGTTTGTCGCCATTTTCTGAAACCCGTAGCATTCTTATTTTTCATGATCTAGGACTGAGTAGAAGCTTATTTTTTGCACCCGGAGCTGAAGTTTTTATTGATACCATTTTGTTTAGATACAATTTTTGGATTGCTTCTTATTGCATTTTATTGCAATGTTGAAGCAACCAAAAAAACATAATTCTGGCTTTATCATTTTTTTTTCTCGTTATGCCGTTTGCCTATTGGATTAATTTACTTTATATTTTGATAGATCGGGTATTTCTGAATGCAGCAAAACCAAATTTGTGAATTTTTTTTATACTTTTTTCATGATTTTATTTTTAATGGCCAAAAGTGGGGTAATTTGAACTTTTGTATTTTTTTTAAATTTTTAAAAACTTTTTTCCACTTTTTGCTTTATTTAATAGTCCCCTTTGGAGACTTAAAGCAGTAATCGTTTTTTTTCTATACGTAGCAGGGCTTCAGTTCTGCTATGTACAGCAAAAATCACGATCTCCTATGAACGTTAGCCACAAGCCGGTCTTCACAGAAGTATCAGAATGACAGGTATAAGGGTTTTCTGCAGACTTCAGACTGTCATGACATCCTATCAGCGCCCCGCGATCACTAGACAGGGTGGTACTTGTGACGTGCATCCACTGGCGGTGTTGTTCAATGCTGATGTCAGTGATTAACAGTGGCATTTAACTTGTTATAAGTGGCAGTTTTATCCTGCAGCTGTTAAAGGAACTTGATAGCTGATTCAATTTCTTTAACATTTAGTTTCCAAGGTCACATAAAAAGTGGAAGTTTGAGAATAGGAAGCGGAGCAAAACCACATTATATGTAATGTCTTCAACTACTGTTACCGGAAAAATACCTGGTAATTGCTTTCTCTTCCTTGTGCTTGACTTTGAGACTCCTTTCCTAGAGAACATAATAAAATATCCACTTAGTTGTATACTCTAATAAAAACAACCTCTGGGGCCATTGTGGCTTGTACTTTTTTGGGGAAATTGTGGCTAGTACTGTGGCAGATGCTCAAAATGACAGCACCATTGGTGCTACTTATTGGCATTAAAAAGACAGACTGAGAGTGGTCTAGTCTCCCAAGCAATGTTGGTCATCGACCCTTTACCACCAGTTATGGTGTTTTCCAGATGGCTGGAGAATGGGTTACCTAATGATCGTTTCTCCAAGTTTCTCTTCAAAAAGTAATAGGTTCCCACAAAAATCAAAATCAGGATCACAACGTTACCAGCAGCCATTGCAGCAATTATGCCAGAATCTATAGACCTGCAAACTGTAGAGAAACTTGTGAGTTACAGCAGCAGTAGATGTATAGGTTACAAAGAAAATATTACTACTTATCTTGATCAACTTACTACAGTTTCACGCAAAAGGATATAAAACCTCAAGAGTTTTTGCTCTTATTTTAATCTTTCTGCTCCCTTGAGTTTTCTGGGGGGTGTTTGTTTCTTTTAAATCCACCATACGGTTCCAGAGATATGGGCCTTTTTCTTTAGTACTAATTTTTATGTTCTTTATCAGGGGGCAGTGCTCACAGGGTAAACATATAGAGCAGCCTAAAGACACGCCCCAGAGGATCCTTTGACACATGCCCTCTTGTAAAGACTTGAAAAATTAGCACTAAAGTAAAAAGCCCATATCTCTGGAACCTTTTATAAAGGATTAAATAAAATAAAACAGGAATACTCAGGGGAGCAGTGAAAATAAAATATGAGCACAAAATAGACACTTTTGACCTGGTAACATGTTAAAGGACTATATTTATCATGTTTTTCCTCCATTACTTACAGGGTTTACATTGGTTTACATGATTTGGGGATTCTGTCTTTTCCTTGATGGTTCTCACATCATTTAGTATTTAGTAATTCATGGAATAAAGATATCATGTCAAAATGGAAATAAACCCCCCCCACAAAACAGGTATGTGAGTATTATTAGTACTATTTGTGTTACTACTGGTTCTACTAGACTACTAGTAATATACTACCATTGTTATTTATATTAGGTTATTACCACTGCAACTATTACCACTACTACTACAATTTATCATGATTCCACCTCTCAGTGTGTCTTGGATGCAGTGACTGCCAGCTCAGTTGTCCAATCTAATGCAGGGGCATGCCGAGCTGTCAGTATTTTGAGTGACAGCTCAGCGGTCCAATCTTTGACTTGGGAGGTTCTGAGCTTCCTCCAGGTGTTCCCTGTTCCAAATAATTACTACTTAATTAAGCTGTCTGTTTCAGATAGCTGTCAGTCGTAGCTTTCAACTTTGTATGGCTTGTCCTCTGTACCTTGTGCTGTCAATTCTGACATTCTGATCTTTTGTTGCCGGACCTTGCATTTGCCTATTAACTAACCATTTTTATTATCTCTTTTTTGTCTTTACTTTTGAACTGTGACCTGACTACTCCTTTTGCCTTACCCCTTTGTATATGTTGAGCTCTCTTGGTAGATTACCTCAGACCTCTTGACTACCCAATCTCACGGCTTGTCTGTGAGTAGTGACTAGCATCACATAATTCTTACTAGACTATTACTACTAGACTACTAATTTAACTGCTGGATTACTACTGTTTATAGACTATCATTGCTTATAATCTAGTACTATTGTTTTACAATTTACTCTATTACTGTTACTAGTCACTACGACTATAAAATTAATGCATCAACCACTGTTAGCTGTAAACTCACCAGGCATTTGAATATCCTTCTGGAGAGCACCTGTGGAACAAACACGCATTAATTGCTATCTGTATCGAACTTAGATTCGACAATGACTACACTATTACCACATTATTACTACTACTAGATTATTAGTAGAGAGTACGGAGTCTGCAGACAATTGATTTTGCCAGTTCTTCACATTTTGCCAGGAAATTCAAAGTGCATCAAAATTATTTGATGTGAATCAAATTTGCATTATTATGCTGTCTAGATATTGTTATGCTCTCCACATAGCATGATTTATTTAGCATGAAAAAAAAGTACTCACCTCGCCTCACCTCTCTTGCCACTGCAGGATCGGTCCTCCATGCAGCTCTTTCCAGGCTTTTATTTGCTTCTTCACATCATGCGACGCCCTCTTCCTGCATCTTTGCTCTGTGTCTCTGGCTACTCAGGTCATGATGTAAGTCACCTAGGAGCTGACTAGACAACACAATGAGATGACAACGGCTGAAAGCCCTCGTGCAAAGTGCAGATGGAGGAAGAGGATGCTGCATGCTGTAAAATAAAGAGAAGACTGGAAGCAGCCTCTGCAGCAAGATAGGTGAGTAGTGAATTTTTTTCTGTTTTTCATCCTTTTTCCGGCCCATTACAATTTAGCATCTGGCATATTTACAATGAATTCAGATCCCGGTGAATCCACATTTTTGGGAACGTTCAAGGCAAATGTAATTCACCTTGAAGCGATTCACTCACCTTGAACTATTAAAATTTAGTATTACAGCTACTTCTTTTATTATTGTAACTCTCGGGAAGTACTGAGTCACTGTAAGTCAATTTCCAATAAAAAAAGCAACAAAAAATGAAAGAAATCATCCAAGCTAGAGTCAAGCATTGGAACATAGCTCTTTACAGAGGGGGTCTTACAAATCATGCTTTTTTGGGGAAAGTTTCCTAATTTATTCTCCTCCATAAAGCAGAAAATTGTATCATTTGTCTCTATACTGCTCTCACACTAATATGTCTACCAATAAAAAACACTACTTTACAGATAATCTTGACAATTAATCTCCCACCATTTTCTGTACACAGCTCCTGTGTACACCAATATTTTCATAAATGAGAGTATGTAGATACTGCCTAGTTTCAAAAGGAAATACTGTACTTCAAAGAAGCCCCCTTCTTCTCCTGGAAAACTCACCTTCTACTTTCAGAGAGATGCTACTACTTGTTGTCACAATACTTTCGAAGGTGACTTTACAGGTGAGGGAAAGTTGATTGTCTTCAGCTGACGGAACAAAGGTGATATTAGAACGATGTATGGTGGTGCCATCTTCATTATTTATTGCATAGATTTTCTCTGTCTTCATTTTAACTTTTCCTTCCCATGTGATGGACGGAGGTAATCCAGAACATATTCCAGGACTTGTACAACTCAGGGTTATCTCCTGGCCAACAATAATCCTTCCTCCCAGAGATATCTCTGGTTTATCTGATAATTCTACCAAAAGAGGGAAAGATGTTACATGCATTTATTGGTCTGTTCTAGGATCTGAATTTAAATAGGGGTCTAGTCTGGGGGTAAATAGGGGTCTGGTCTGCTGTCTAAAATAATTGAGAAGTTTATTCTAAAGTCTGAATTCATTGAAGGGTCTGGTCTGTCATCTGAAATCATCGAATGGTCTGAGATAGGGTCTGAATTTATTTATGAGTCTGGTCTCGAATCTGAGTTGATTGAGTGGTCTGGGGTCTGAATTTATTTTTGGGTGTAGTCTGGTGTCTGAGTTCATTGAGTGGTCTGGTCTAGAGTTTGAGTTGATTGAGTAGTATGGTATTGAGTCTGAATTTATTTATGAGTGTGGTGTTGAATTTGAGTTGATTGAGTGGTCTGGGATTTGAGTTGATTGAATGGTCTAGTTTGGTGTCTGAGTTGATTGATTGGTCTGGTCTCGGATCTGAGTTCATTCAGTGGTCTGGAGTCTGACTTGATTAAGTGGTCTGGATTCTGAGTTGACTGACTAGTCTGCCTTGATTCTGAGTTTATTAAGTGGTCTGGTTTGGGGTCTGAGTTGATTGAGTGGTCTGGATCTGATTTGATTGAGTGGTTTTGTTTGGGGATGGAGTTAATTGAGTGGTGTGGTCTGGGGTCTGAATTGATTGAGTGGATATGTCTGGGGATGGAGTTGATTAAACATTCTGATCCGGGGGTCTGAATTAATTGAGAATGTCAGCTCTGGGGTATGAATTAACAAAGGGGGCTAGACTTGGGTCTGAATCAAATTTTTTAGTGCTGAGTTTTGGAATCTGAATTTAATGATATCGCTTTATAGGCTAGACATGGCTATGAAAGTGTAGGGCAATAAACTTTGTGGTCATCAAGGCAAACCAATCTGATAGTCTTGGTCGAATTTAGAAGGGAGGGAATTACTTCAATCATAGAAGACTTCACATGGGAGTTACTTGATATATAGAGAAGACTTCACATGGGAGATACTTGATATATAGAGGAAATGTTGAGTATCCTGAATTCTGTTTTAGTAAATATTTGTTTTCCACATAAAGTATACAAAAACGTTTGATAATCAGTAGTCCAGACTTAATTGACAACTCTACTAGCCACTGTCGGAAACAGACAGATGAGGGCTCCTGTGCAAGAACAATATAGGCCCTTTGAAGTCCAGTACCTTATCACATTGCACGACCCAACCTACTTTGGCCATATCAGTGATCCCCTTTACTCATTGGGTCCCTGTGCAGCTGCACAGGTTGCACCAATGGTATGACTTCCCCTCCTACCACCATAGAATGAACATGAACCTCAGTTTGTCTAACATTCCATCACCTTGTTTGGTTTCTCTATGAACATCTGGTTCCAATATTATTGGTAGTTCTAACATTTTCCAAGCACTAACCAAGTGACACAATAAGTAACTTCAGTAAGAGCAGTGGCTTGTGTGTACTGATTAGTGAAAACTATGAAAAGATAACTTTGAACAATGGTAATGGTAAAATTTGGATAATCTATTACTTACCTATCACTCTCAGTAAGATTCTGAAGTCATGGAAAGGAATAACGCTGCTTCCATCCTCAATTCTAAAACTGTAATAATCCGTATCTTGCTCCCTTGCATCGTTGATCATCAGAGAACAATCCCCTCTCAAGACATCTCCGGTAAGAAAGAACCTGTCTCTCTTATTCGGAAGTTCAAAACTACTTTTAACAGCCACAGTTTGCGAGGACAAGAAATTTCCTCTGAACCATATTCCTCGGACGTGTCTGGAGATGGTGCTGATTGATGGCAATTTAAACGAGCATGGAATATGCACACAGAGTCCTGTCTGGACAATGACGTTTCTTGGAGCCGTTATGCCAATTCCAGAAAAATACTGTGATCCTACATCTGAGGCAAGATAAGAACATAGACAAAAATTTCAAGCAGTGACCCATAAAATACCCAACATTTTTACTTTTTCAGCCATAAAGATGACCAAGACGTTTTACGCTGATATTTTTTAAGTCAATAGAAAAAAAAATCCTCATATAGTGGTTTCACTAAAAATAGAAGTTGTAGACAACAAAATATTTTGATTTTTCTAAACACTCCATTGCGTGCCAACTGTCCAAATGAGAATTTCCCCCATTGATTACATTGTGGTCACAGGTATCTTTACAACAAACATAACCAAGTTCAAACAGATTCTTTTAGAGTAAACTTTATATTTTATTCAACTTTCCGTACTTTTGTGAAGACTTCAGAGAGTGTCTCTGGGCCCTACTTTGTAACCGACTCACTGCTTAACATTACAGGATCTTAAAAGGTATAATTGGAAAGTGCTTGATAAAAGAAAGCAACTTTCCAATTTATTTCTTATCAAAATCAGATACTGCCCCCCCTGATAATATCTATTATAGTCAGTATTTTTTATCGTTGAGCAAAAAATATTTTCAGGACAATATCATAAACCGGAGCACTGCAAATTTCCTCGCCTCCTACCTGCTTGGCCCCTAGTCTGATTAGTAAGTCATTGTTATTGTGTAATGCATGCTTGAGGTAGCACCGAGGATACTAAACAGAAATGAAGCCTGCATAAGAGGACGCTTGCATTTTATGAAGCGGTTCTCAAGGCTCAGTTCCGGTGACAAAGGTAGTAGATGTGGCCGCTGAACCAGAGTCCTGAAAATTTTAGTGATCAACTCTACTTTGTAATATTCAAACTTTTTTAAAAGGAAAATTCAGAGTATCAGGTATTTCATAAACTACTCACCTTTATAATGTAAGGTTTCAGTCATTAGTATGAAACTGACTAAAATGGTTTCTTTAGATCTTATTTTGTAAAATTCTCCTCCTTGTATTGTAAAGTAAGACTCAGTACCAAGAACTTGACTAAGAAAGTGTTGCTAGACTTCCTTTATTAACTTACTCATCATTTTACTGTACAGTACCATAAAAAAGACTAAAGGGGCATTTACACTGCACGATATTCAATATTATATATACTTAAAAGTAACTCCAGAGATAATTCATTGACTACATGCATCACAACATTACACAATGGACTATGTACAACAAATAGGAGAACCTTCGTACTCACCATTCCATAATAGAGGACTAATCAGTATTATTGCATGGAAATGTAGACTCCAGTCCGTCATTGGTCCCAAGTTGTGCAAATGAAATATTCCCTAAAATTAATGAGCAGTACTGTAAGTGTAGGCTGTATACATTCTGCACTGGTCTTGGTTATGAATTAAGTAGATCTTTATGGTTTTCCTTTAGATTTGTAACAAAAGTACCTGGACGATTCTTAAGGCACCTGTCTTAACTTTTTGCTTGCTCATCAGTTTTGTCCACTCTTTAAGATTTGCTGATAAAAATTGTATTAGTCAAGTCAACCAAAAATGGATTAAAATATAACCCAAGGCACTGTTAAAAAAGTTGGTACATATGGAGATGGACCCTTACAGAATAAACAACTCGAAAAAATAAAAAACAACTAAAGCATTTTAGCTGTACAGAAACAATGTTTATATTGGTTGTTATGTCTTTCTTGTGTGTCACTGTCTCTTTAAACCAAAATCTGGAAATTTCCAAAAATATTGCATGACTTCCTCACTTTCTTCCTTTTCATGCTGTAGCATTATAAATTCCAGTATTTCACATCGCTTTACACTTTTGCAAAAACTCACTGACATATTAGCACTTTATCAATATATTGAATTTGAGAAAAAAATCTAGACATCCAAAGTTTATTAAAAAGTGAGTGTGAATAACTAAGCTTTACTACAGTGTACTACTTATGAGTGTCCGTGTCCAGTAGGCGAACACTCCCTAAAAAGGATGCATGACAGAGAGCACGTTCGCTCTCCAAGCACCATTACAGTCTATGGCCCAGTCATTGTACACATTCGAATCCTGTTTTGCAGGAGGTTCCACGCAAGCCATGATGGGGACAAGGAAAGGGTGTCTGAATGCAATGTGAAAGCACCCTTACTATTTCAAAATATTTTTTTTGCCGTCAGTGTATGTGCACAGTCTTAATTTTATTCGGAGCCACCAATCCCTGCTTTTATGTAGTCCGGTTCTCTTCTTAGAAGTAGATATAACTGTATCCAGACTAGACATTTATATGTGACCTTCAGACTGATACATTGCATCAAACTACTAAAGACTACAGTTATAAGCACACAGAGCATGAGCTAGATAAGAAGTCATTGTATGCACTTTTCAGCTGGAAACACGACTAGTTATATTCAAGCTTACTGTCTAAGAATGTTAGCCAGAATGTTTTCATATCAGTTATGTATTAAAGATTTGTCCACTACTTTTATATTGAAGACCTATGACTTAAACAGAAAGTCCATAGAAATTTGTAGAACTTTTCCTTTATATATAATAATCAATTGATATATTAAAAATAATTTTTTAATGACTTCAAACAAGACATGAACATTTGGAATTAGTTTGTCTCCTTATTCAAATTACTTGACCCTTGAGCCCGGTTTTTACCATCCCGATGAGCCCGTTTCTTACACTCCTGATAAGCCCGTTAATGCCCTCTTGATGAGCCCTTTATTACCATCCCAATAAAGCCATTACTTACTCTCTCGATGAGCCCGTTTCTTAAACTCCCGATAAGCTCGTTATTACCCTCTCAATGAGCCCATTTCTTATCCTCCTGTTGAGCCGATTCCTTACCTTCTCAATGAGTCTGTTATTACCCTCCCGATGAGTCTGTGCCTTACCTTCCCAATGAACCCATTGTTACCCTCCCAATAAGCACATTCCTTACCCTCACGATAAAGCCATTACTACCCTCCAGATAAGCACGTTATTACCCTCCCAATGAGCCCGTTCTTACCCTCCCGATGAGCCCGTTTCTTACCCTCCCAATGAGCACCTTATTACTCTCCTGAGTCCTGTAGGAAATTTACCTGTATGTCTTGCAGAAAATAAAACACAAAGTCTTGGTTTTGATCTTGGATGAAGGATATCTTCACAATAAGCTTTTACAGCTCACCCTCTGTTCGCCGCTCTCCTAACTTCTACTGATATAACTGCACACTCTGGGCGCTAAGTGGAAAGCAGAAGTGGTCGAGTCCTCAGCCCCATCTATGATTGCAGCATGAGTGATTTAGTCATAATGAGTGATTAATGCATGAGGCAAGAGAACAAATATTGATTTTCCTTGAAAAACAGGATGGAAAACGTCATGAGTAGTGGTTATCATAGGAGACACCATGTATATGTCATGTGTATTGATTATTATAGGAGACTCCATGTGTAGTATTCTTATAAGACCGGGATCACACATGCGAGAAACTCACACGATTCTCGTGCGAGTCTCTCGCATCAACACCCGGCGCTGCAGCCGGCACATGGACAGGAGCTCCTCACCGTCACCCATTTAGTTCTACCTGCATCTTCAGATTGCCTCTGGGAACACTAAAATCACTGGGCATGACGAGAAGGCATGACTCTTTGACCTTATGTGCCGAACCCGCCAAGACCTCATCAAAGTCAGAAGTTTTATTCCTTGTGAGAGGTCCACGGATTTGAGGATGAGCTTCAATGATCTGAAGATTCTGTGAGGATCCAACAAGGGATGATGAGGAGTGGAGAGACTGGATAGGTGAGTGGTAATGTGAGCACAATGTTTTGTTGGGATTTTTTATATTTTGATGATCTTTTATGGTTTAGAAAAATGGCAGCAGCAGCCACTATTTTGCCGAATCCGAGCCGAATCGAATTACAAAAAATTCACATTTTAATGAAGACGGAATTTTTCTAAATTTGAGTAGAATTCAATTCTACTCAAATTTTTTCTCTTACCTCTACAGGATACATGATATATAGTGGTTGACATAGGAAATGTCATCTGCAGTGGTCATTATGTAGTTATGTAGGATATGTAGTTATGCATAACATGGATAGTGGTAGTTAAAAGATATCATATCACTTGTAGTGGCCAATATAGGAGACCCCAACTGTACTGGCTATTATAAGAGATACTGTATCATATGTAGAGACGAGGGAATTCGAGCTTAAACGTTCGGGGTACGTACTTGACATTTAGTGTCTGGTGTTAAACGCTGAAAACTGACTTTTCCCAGGAGAGAGAGTTTTCTGACTCAAAAGTCTGGGTCCTTGTTGTTTTCAATGGGGTTCAAGTTTTGGTTTAAGTTCGGATACAGTTCTGATACCTGAACCCAACTTTAGAATACAGTTTGAGTTGAGTACGAAAATCCAAACTTCAATAGGTCTGCTCATCCCTAGTCATATGTAGTGGTCATTATAGAAGACGCCATATGTTGTGAACATTGTAAGAGACATGGGTACTGTTGATAATGTAGCTTCCTCAGGAGTAAATACTTACCTGGTACGTCTGCTTTTGTGCTGTACAATGTAGAAAATTATGTGTTAGGGTTCGATTTCCCGCTGCTGCACAAGCGGAGTCTCGAACCCGTCCCGCTGCGGTCTCCCATTCATCTCCGGCCGCAGTGGAGCCTGCTCAGCAGAGACGTCGGTCCAGGCGTCTTGCCCACTCCTCTACTGTGCAGTGACTTGCTGCTGCCTTTCCTGGATCTGCTATTATAGCCAGTGCTGGAGCAGTCGTCTTTGAGACAAAGTCCTGCGTTTTCCCATCTGAGCATGCCCAGAGTGAGATCTCTCATTGGAGATCAGGGGTCACATGTTCAGGTGCTACAGCGGCTCCTATTGGTCCGCCAGGAAGGTCATGTAGCTACGTTTGTTTGTAACAGCTTCTCATTGGTCCTTGTTCCTGGAAGGTCCTGTAGCTGTTGCTATAAAAGGGTAGCATGGCTGGGCCGCCATGCGCTAATATCAATCATTGTATGCTATGCGCCAGTGTGGTCATGTGTATGTGTGGATAGGGACCCGGCTGAAATAAGCCACTAGAATACCGACTTAATCGGTGAGGAGTTTGGTATGGTAGCTGGTCAGGGTCGGTGTCCTAGATGCCCTAGATTACCGGCATAACCGGTGAGGAGTTTGATTGCCGAATTCAGGGTCTGGCGTTCAGACGCCATAGATTGCGGGTGACTCCCGAGAGGACATTAGCACATGATCACGCTTTATGTACACTTAGCACTTAACTGTGTATCTGAGAGCCTTACAGGACACAGTGCTTTTTCTCAGCGGCCCTGTGACGTAACAGGGTTCGCTTTCAACGCTAGTCAGCGCCCTAGTGTGTTTTCTTTGCCACTCAGTTGTGTCTAGTGAGTGAGCACACATCGCCATATAGCGTTGCGGCTCCTCTTCTAGCGGCTCTGTGGAGTAACAGAGTTCGCACTCATTGCCACAGCGCATTACGGCATTTATGTTGGCAGCTCTGCGGGATAACAGAGTTTGCTTCTTGCGCCTTTTTGCCAACAGCGGGCTTCGCCTGCACGGTGGACCCCGGGCTGCGAACGCACTTATTATTTATATTATTTTGTGCGTTCCGCCAGCCTTAACATTATGTCTTTGGTAGTGGTGCATGTAGGGACAAGGAAATAAACATGGGTGGCACCACTCCAGATTTAAATTCAATAAATTGTAGCAAACATCCAAAAGGAGAAGAAATTAGATGAAGTGTGATTAATACAATACATCTAATAAATTTGTCTGACACAGTTTATGCAAATCAAACTTTTATTAATCTGCCCAAAAAGAAAATTGTTAAACGCGAAAAGTACAAAAACTAGCAAAAACATGGGCATGAATACCATGATTACAGTTATCACCAAAAACAACCCTCCAAAAAAGAACCACAATTTGTGAATATATAGATGAAGAAGAACAAATCCCGCAAAAGTTTTCACTGTCTCAGTACACTATACAGTCATCATCATTCATCCACCCTAACTAGATCAACCAATGTGAACTTGTCCCAAAAGCTAAGATGAAAAATGAAAGAAATTCCTAACGTTTCACCACCAATCAAGGATTCTTCAGAGGTTCAGCTATTAATAAGATAAGCAGTTGATATAAATGTCTTCTTCTACTGCTTTGCTCTCTTTCTTTCCTTTTTCTTCAACCTCATTGACATAAATTTCTTCTTTAGCATTCTGCCAAGTACAAACATTGACATTGAAAAATTTCAAATTAACGTCATGGTATCATCATTTTATTTGCCTCTCACAGTGGCTTCTGCTTAACTTGGCCAAGAAAGGACAACTTTTGTAAAGACCCCCCCATTCACATACGACTAGCGTCAACCAAACCTACAGATATCAGCAGGATCGTTTGATATAAATGATAGACTCCGGACTCTGACGGATGATGTCGGGGGAAGCAAAGGATCTGGAATACCATGCAATATGTAAGGGTCTGCGGAACGCACCAAATATATGATGTAGAGAG
>VIAB01001844.1:134902-153362 GCA_009801035.1 Oophaga pumilio | reverse complement strand
TCAAAAAATGCCTACTTATTTTTTTTTTTGTCAATTCCTTCCATGTAATTTGCAAACGGGCCAAAAAGGCCCGGGATATGTAAGAGTGTAAATTCCGAAGGTCATGCATCGTAGGGTTAAATAGAGCAGCATTGGTACAGACTTTTAGAATCTGTCAACAGAATTGTACGGGACTGGATGCTCCCATGTCTCCGCCCTGCATCTGAACAGCCTATTTAAGGTGGCTTGGCCGTTTCATTCCATGATTGGGAGAAGAGGTGTGTAGTAAAGACCTCTTGTGTTGATGCAGTCTGAAGCCAAAGTCTAAAGAAGAGTGGACACTTACCTTGATGGTTGAGCCCACCCTTGCATTTATTACCTACTGAAAAATTAATTGTTTTTTATGTTATACTTTGTCCTCCAAAGAGACTATTGTTTTTTAAACCACTTGAGGTTTTATGAAGCCAATAAAACTTCAAATTTTTGGACTAAACTGCATTGCTTGTGTGAACACTACCAGCAGCCTAATAGTAAATTAAACCCTACAGTAGTCTAACCTCTTTCAATTAGCTGTATTCAAGATGATGGTCTCCGAATAACTGAATAGAAGAGGATCATACGTATATCATTTTATATACTATTCTAATTTTTTATTATGTCACGCTGCGACGCATTTCAGAAAGCAAGGGGGGCTTCAAACTGTCCCTGGAACTGAAACCCTACTACCCCTGTCCCTGGGGTACTCTTAAAGGTAGAGAAACCTGAGTCATTGACCATACTATGCTCCTAATGTCTTAAGCTGTCCCCTCCCCAAGAAGGCCTAAAAGAAAGATATGTTAATGTATACACGTAAGACAAACAAGGATAACAAAAAAGCAACTTGCATACAAAAACACCAAGAGGAGTAAAGAGAAGGATAGGAAGGTACAAACCAAACAGGAATAAGATAATGAAGAAATCATACACCCAAAAACAGCACACAACAATCTCCAGCAGCAACGACAGACTGCAATTTCAGCATATCAACTCCAGTAAGCCAGGAAGCAAAACTTTCACAGGCACGGATGAGAAGGTCTTGCCAGGTTTTATAGGGGGAGGAAACGAGCAGGTCAGGAGCAGCTGTGTTATGGAACTTTATGTCCCTAACGATCATACAAAGAGTCGCTAACCTCTTCGCTAACCTCTTCAGTGCCAAAGGAAATGAAGTCCATTTAATATGAGGAACAAAACACACAGGCTAAATGGAAGATCTACGATTCACAGTACTAAAAGATCGCCTAACCCCAGATCTCCAAAAAGGAAGTGACACACTTCAGCATTTAGGCATATTTGATTGGTTTGGAAAGTGACTCTTGCAGTTCTATACTGTGGAAAAAAATACAGAAACTGCGAAGTCCTATTGAGAATTACAGTGGGTACGGAAAGTATTCAGACACCTTTAAATCTTTCACTCGTATTATTGCAACCATTTGGTTAATTCAAAAAAGTTCATTTTTTTCTCATTAATGTACAATCTGCATCCCATCTTGACTGAAAAAAAAAGTAGACATTTTTGCAAATTTATTAAAAAAGAAAAACTGAAATATCACATGGTCATTAGTATTCAGACCCTTTGCTCAGACACTTATATTTAAGTCACATGCTGTCCATTTCCTTGTGATCCTCCTTGAGATGGTTCTACTCCTTCATTGGAGTCCAGCTGTGTTTAGTTAAACTGATAGGATTTGATTTGTAAAGGCACACACCTGTCTATGTAAGAACTCACGGCTCACAGTGCATGTCAGACCAAATGAGAATCATGAGGTCAAAGGAACTGGCCAAGGAGCTCAGAGACAGAATTGTGGCAAGGCACAGATCTGGCTAAAGTTACTAAAAAATTTCTGCAGTACTCAAGGTTTCTAAGAGAACAGTGGCCTCCATAATCCTTAAATGGAAGAAGTTTGGGACCACCAAAAGTCTTCCTAGACCTGGCCGTCCAGCCAAACTGAGCAATCATGGGAGAGGAGCCTTGATGATAGAGGTAAAGAAGAACCCCAAGATCACTGTGCTTGAGATCCACAGATGCAGTAGGGAAATGGGAGAAAGTTCCACAAAGTCAACTATCTCTGCAGCCCTCCACCAGCAGGGCCTTTATTGCAGAGTGGCCTGACGGAAGCCTCTCTTCAGTGCAAGACATATGAAAGCACGCATAGAGTTTGGTAAACACATGAAGGACTCCCAGACTATGAGAGATAAGATTCTCTGGTATGATGAGACAAAGATAGAACATTTTGGTGTTAATTCTAAGCAGTATGTGTGGAGAAAACAAGGCACTGCTCCTCACCTGCCCAATACAATCCCAATAGTGAAACATGGTAGTGGCAGCATTATGCTATGGGGGTGTTTTTCAGCTGCAGGGACAGGACAACTGTTTGCAATTGAAGGAAACATGAATGCGGCCAAGTACAGATATATCCTGGATGAAAACCTCTTCCAGAATTCCAGAGTGCTCTGGACCTCAAACTTGGTCGAAGGTTCAACTTCCAACAAGACAATGACCCTAAGCACACAGCTAAAATTACAAAAGGAGTTGCTTCAGAGCAACTTTGTTACCATTCATGACTGGCCCAGCCAGAGCCATGACCTAAACCCAATTGAGCATCTCTGGAGAGACCTGAAAATGGCTGTACACCAATGTTCACCATTCAGCCTGACTGAACTGGAGAGGATATGCAAGGAAGAATGGCAGAGGATCCCAAAATCCAGGTGGGAAAAACTTGCATAATTCACAAGAAGACTCATGGCTGTACTAGCTTAAAAGGGTGCTTGTACTCAATACTGAGCAAAGGGTCTGAATTAGTGATGGGCGAGCACTAAAATGCTTGGGTGCTAGTTGCCCGGGTCGAGCATATTGAAGTGCTCGGGTGCTCGACCTGAGCAACGAGCCCAATGTAAGTCTACGGGAAACTAAAGCATTTTTGCCGTGGCCCCCCTGGGGGTCTTTTTAGGGTCTAAAAATGACAGAAATTAATGGGAACAGTGCTCAAATAACATGGGAATATCATGGGGAAGACCCCTGGCAGCATTTCTGACTCCCGGGTCATTGCTGTGAACAATGTTGTCAGAGTCTTATGCCACTTTTACAAGCGCACAATAAAATATACAAAAACAAAAACAAAATGGATTTTCCTGGGAAATATGTTAAGGAACATCCTTTCCAGGGTAATGATTTGTATGTAAGAAAAAATAAATAACCCAAACCAAAAACGCTCCTCCACCGCTTGGGGTATGTTCATACGTAGCGTTTTTGATGCATTTTTGAACTTTAGCATTGTTTTCAACCAAGACAAATGCATTCACTGGGAAATGTCATTTTAACATTTTACAACCTTTGTCTGGCCATGTGGTGTGTGACACATTATCTAACACTTCCTGTTTCATTTATGAAGAAGGGACTCTGAAAGTCACAAAGCCTATTTTTATAGGGCCATCAGGCAGCCTTTACTATTCTTAAAGGGCCAGCGGTTGGTCCTCACTATTCTTAGAGAGTCATCAGCTGGCTATGCTTTGTTTTTCCCATTATTAAACAGTGGGTCTCCTATACTGTTATTGTGTATGCAGTGAGTGGCAGGGCTGCCCAAAATTTGGACGCACTCCAATAACCCTTTGAAGAGATGTACAGGGTCACGAGAAAAATGTTCCCATTATTAGGAAGTTGGTACTCCCATACTGTTTGCTTATGCTTAGCATGCAAGGCCTGCTCTGCATCAAATTTAGACGAACCCCAATACCCCTTTGAAGTCACATACAGGATGGCCACCTGAAAGCAATGTTCGCATTATTTGGAAGTTGATACTTCCATAATGTTTGCCTATGAAGTGGATGCAAGGCCTGCCCCAAATTTGGACGCACCCCAATAACCCTTTGAAGAGATGTACAGGAGGGCCACCAAAAAGCAATGTTCCCATTATTAGGAAGTTGGTACTCGCATACTGTTTGCTTATGCATTGCATGCAAGGCCTGTCCTGCATCAAATTTAGACGCACCCAAATACCCCTTTGAAGCCATGTACAGGATTGCCACCTGAAAGCAATGTTTCCATTATTAGGAAGTTGGTACTCCCATACTGTTTGCCTATTGCATTGAATGCAAGGCTTGCACTCCCACAATGTTAAACGCACTCAAATAACCCTTTGAACAGATGTACTGGATGGCCACATGAACGCATTGTTCCCATTATTATGAAGTTTATATTCCCATAATGTTTGCCCATGAGGTGAATGCAAGGCCTGCCTCAAATTTGGATGCACCCCAATAACCCTTTGAACAGACGCACTGGATGGCCACATGAAACTAAAGTTCCCATTATTAGTAATTTGGTACTCCTATACTGTTTGCCTATGCATTGAATGCAAGGCCTGCCCTGCCCCAAATTTACACGCACCCCAATAACTCTTTGAACAGATGTACTGGATGGCCACCTGAAAGCATTGTTCACATTATTAGTAATTTGGTACTCCCATACTGTTTGCCTATACATTGAATGCAAGGCCTGCCCTGCCCCAAAGATACACGCACCCCAATAACCCTTTGAACAGACAAACTGGATGGCCACATGAAACCAAAGTTCCCATTATTAGTAATTTGGTACTCCCATACTGTTTGCCTATGCATTGAGTGCAAGGCCTGCCCTGCCCCAAAGTTCCACACACACCAATAACCCTTTGAACAGACATACTGGATGGCCACCTGAAAGCATTGTTCCCATTGTTAGTAATTTGGTACTCCCATACTGTTTGCCTATGCATTGAATGCAAGGTCTGCCCTACCCCAACGTTCAATGCACCCCAATAAACCTTTGAACTGATGTACTGGATGGCCACATGAAAGCATTGTTCCCATTATTAGTAAGTTGGTCCTCCCATACTGTTTGCCTATGCATTAAATTCAACGCCTGCCCTGCCCAAAAGATACACGCATCCCAATAGCACTTTGAACAGACTTACTGGATGGCC
Source organism: Oophaga pumilio (assembly GCA_009801035.1). Lineage (NCBI taxonomy): Eukaryota > Metazoa > Chordata > Amphibia > Anura > Dendrobatidae > Oophaga > Oophaga pumilio. The sequence goes on along the minus strand of VIAB01001844.1, from coordinate 148,389 downwards.
ACATGAAACTAAAGTTCCCTTTATTAGTAATTTGGTACTCCCATACTGTTTGTCTATGCATTGACTGCAAGGCCTACCCTGCCCCAAAGTTCCACACACCCCAATAAACCTTTGAACAGACGTACTGGATTTGGTACTCCCATACTGTTTGCCTATGCATTAAATGAAAGGTCTGCCCTGCCCCAAAGTTCCACACACCCCAATAAACCTTCGAACAGACGTACTGGATTGCCACATGAAAGCATTGTTCCCATTATTATTAAATTGGTACTCTCATACTGTTTGACTATGCATTTAATGCAAGGCCTGCCCTGCCCCAAAGTTACACACACCCCAATAACCCTTTCAACAGACCTACTGGATGGCCACATGAAACCAAATTTCCCATTATTAGTAATTTGGTACGTCCATACTGTTTGTTTATGCAATGAATGCAAGGCCTACTCTGGCCAAAAGTTCCACGCACCACAATAACCCTTTGAACAGACGTACTGTTTGGCCACCTGAAAACATTGTTCCCATTATTAGTAATTTTGTACACCAATACTGTTTGTCATTGCAATGAATTGCAGTGTTGAGCCTGAAGAACCTGCATTGCAGAATTGCAGTGTTGAGGATGAAGACCTGACAGTGGAGAATGTCAGTATTGAGGCTGAAAAACCTGCAGTGGAGAATTTCAGTGTTGAGGCTCAAGAAACTGCAGTGGAGAATTGCAGTGTTCAGGATGAAGACTTGGAAGTGGAGCATTGCAGTGTTGAGGCTGAAGAACCTGCAATGGAGAATGTCAGTGTCAAAGCTAAAGACCCAGCATTGAAGCATTGCTTTGTTGAGGCTGAACATCCGGCAGTGGAGCATTTCAGTGTTGAGCCTGAAGAACCTGCACTGTAGCATTGCAGTGTTGAGGAAGAACACCCGACAGTGGAGCATTTAAGTGTTGAGCCTGAAGAACCAGCAGTGGAGAATTGCAGTGTTGAGGCTGAAGAGCCTGCATTGAAGAATTGCAGTGTTGAGCCTGAAGAACCAGCAGTGGAGAATTGCAATGTTGAGTCTGAAGAACCTGCATTGGAGAACTGCAGTGTTGAAACCGAAGACCCGCAGTGAAGAATTGCAGTGTTGAGGTTGAAGAACCTGCATTCATGAATTTCAGTGGAGAGCCTGAAGAACCTGCAGTGGAAAATTGCAGTGTTGAGGCTGAAGACCCAACAGTGGAGCATCGCAGTCTTGAGGTTGAAGAACCTGCATTGGAGAATGTCAGTGTCGAGGCTAAAGACCCAGCATTGGAGCATTGGAGTGTTGAGGTTCAACACCCGGCAGTGGAGCATTTCATTTTTAAGCCTGAAGAACCTGCGCTGTAGCATTGCAGTGTTGAGCAAGAACACCAGACAGTGGAGCATTTCAGTTTTGAGCATGAAGAACCAGCAGTGGAGAATTGGAGTGTTGAGGCAGAAGAACCAGCATTGGAGAATTGCAGTGTTGAGGATGAACACCCAGCTATGGAGCATTGCAGTGTTGAGGTTGAACACCCAGCAGTGGAGCACTGCAGTGTTGAGGCTGAACACCCAGCAGTGGAGCATTGCAGTGTTGAGGCTGAACACCCGGCAGTGGAGCATTTCAGTGTTGAGCATGAAGAACCATCAGTGGAGAATTGCAGTGTTCAGGCTGAAGAACCTACATTGGAGAATTGCAGTGTTGAACCTGAAGAACCAGCAGTATAGAATTGCAATGTTGAGGCTGAAGTACCTGAATTGGAGAACTGCAGTGTTGAAGCTGAAGACTTGGCAGTGAAGAATTACAGTGTTGAGGCTGAAGAATCTACATTGGTGAATTGCAGTGGTGAGCCTGAAGAACCTGCATTGGACAATTGCAGTGTTGAGGCTGAAGACCCAGCAGTGGACAATTGCAGTGTTGAGGTTGAAGTACCTGCATTGGAGAATTGCAGTGGTGAGCCTGAAGAACCAGCAGTGGAGAATTGCAATGTTGAGGCTAAAGAACCTGCATTGGAGAATTGCAGTGTTGAAGCTGAAGAACCTGCAGTGAAGAATTGCAGTGTTGAGGCTGAAGAACCTGCATTGTTGAATTGCAGTGGTGAACCTGAAGAACCTGCAGTGGACAATTACAGTATTGAGGCAAATCACCATGTGCAGCAAAGATGTGGGCCAGAAGGAGTAGTGTTGACCACCAGAGACCCTGGCAATGGCCCCACAGTGACGTTAAGGATGAACGTGTTGAAGGAACTCGGGACCATCCTGGTTAGCGAGTCACCTGATGCTTTTCTTAACCGATGGAGCATCGTACTCCCCAGAGGAAGGTGTTCCAACAGCTGATACAGGTGGCCCAGGTCCAAGAGACATCAAGTGAAGGCAAAGTCTTGGGAAAGGTGCTAGTTCCGGTCGCTGCCAAACTCGTCTTACCGCCTGGTCAGACTGCTCTCATGCTGCCCGTGTGAGCTTGTATGCCCCTCGAAGTAGTCCAGATAGAGTCAGCCCTAATGGATCAACTACCTTCAGTGCTCCTCATTGCGCGGACGGTATCCACCGTTCACGACGGTAATGTGGTAGTGTGCTGTGTCAACCTAGGGGAGGACAATCTCACACTCTTGCCCAAAAGTGAAGTGGCGCAAATAATGGGTATGACGGAAGAACTGATGCAGCCAGAGGCCGTTCAGTTAGCAGTGAAACATGGGGATACCTGGACTGTGGCCGTTACCGTGCCCTCAGGGCCTCCAGCTAGCAACATGAAGGAAGGGTGCCGGAGACTGGAGCAAATGCGGGCTGAACTGACAGGACTCTCATCACAACATGTGTAATAGGTGGAAGCAGTACTGGAGGGTTACCAGGATGTTTTTGCCCATCATGACCATGAATTCAGGTGCACCACAGCCATAACCCACAAGATTCCCACAGGAAGTATTGCACCGATTCGGGAGCGATATTGACAGATCCCACCCCAAAAGTACCAAGAAGTAAAAGAGATGCTGGCAACTTGGCACACATGCTGCAGAGTGGAGTCATACAGGAGAGTCAGAACCCGTGGGCTGCCCCCATTGTTTTAGGTCGGAAAAAGGATGGAACCCTGCGCTTTTGTGTTGACTACCGATGACTGAATGCCTGTACAGTGCAGGACTCTTATCCCCTAACGAGAATTGAAGAGTTATTGTCCACCGTGGGAAAAGCAAAGTACTTCTCGTCTCTGGATCTGGCCAGTGGATATTGGCAAGTGCTCATGACTGAGCATGACCGGCCGAAGACAACATTCATATTGCCTATGGGATTGTTCAAATTCAACCGGATTCCCTTCGGTCTTACAAACGCCTCTACTGTAGAACCTTTCAGTGTCTGATGGAGAGATGTCTGGGAGACCTGAACTTTGAAGCCACTCTTTTATATCTGGATGACATCATTGCCTATGCAGATACATTTGAGGAGCATCTCCGGCGGCTGGAGCAAGTATTGGGCTGGCTGCAGAAGCACGGCCTGAAAGTGAAACCTCAAAATTGTCACCTTTTCCGCAAGCAAATTGAGTAGCTAGGGCATGATGTATCTGTCAAGGGAGTAAGACCTGCACGTGAGAAGATAGCAACAGTACAGGACTGGCCCACCCTGAAGACAGTGAAGGACGTGCGGGCCTTTCTGGGGCTTACTGGGTACTATCAACCGTTCGTGCAAAACTTCACTCGTATTGTTAATCCATTGCTGGAAGTGTTGAAAGGAGTGCCATCCGGTATGAAGAATCGGACCATTCAGTGGGGAGATAGCCAGGAAGAAGCTTTTTGAGTCTTGAAGATGGCACTGACCGAAGCACCCGTACTGGAGTATGCAGACTTCTCTCAAGCTTTCATTCTTCACACCAATGGAAGCATACAGGGACTAGGAGCTGTTTTGTCACAGATGCAGGATTGAAAGGAATGAGTGATTGCCTACGCGAGCCGGTCTCCCCATGTCTCAGAACGAAACACAGACAACTATAGTTCTTTCAAGTTAGTGTGGGCGATGACAGAGAAGTTTGCCGAGTACCTGTCGAGATCCTTGTCTTGGTACACATCAACAACAATCCTCTGGCCCACCTACAAAATGCGAAACTGGGGGACTTGGAGCAAAGATGTGTGGCCCATATGCCAAAATACCGGTATAAGATCGCATATCGAAAAGGAGCTGAGAATACACATGCCGATGTTCTGTCCAGGGTGACCCACGAGCGACCTGGCCGTGACCGAGACGAAAAGCTGGAGGCAGAAGAGATCCCTGGGTTCTGGAACCTCACCAGGACATTGATGATGATGCAGGAACAGGTCAGAGAGGCGTCGAGAAAACAAATGCTGGGACGACCTCGAGATGAATGGGTGCGGCTTCAACAGGAAGACGGGGAACTCGCTCATTTGAGACAATGGGTACCCCTAAAACGACTCCCTTGACTGAGTGAGCGAGACACCTTGTCCTCGGGCATGCTACAGACTCCCCGACAATGGGAGAGGCTTCAACTGGAAGATGGGTTGCTGTATCGGAAGGTAAAGTTGGTACAAGAATTGGGAGTCACCTGGCAACTGGTACTGCCTTAAAAGGTGATCAGTGAGGTGGCCACTGATACTCATGTAACAAGAGCTCACTTTGGTACGGAGAAGACGTTTCAGTGGTTACAGAAGCTGGTCTATCATTCCGATTGAAGACTGCAGTGGAAGAGGCCTGTCGACAATGCCGAAGTTGTGAATTCGCTAAACCTCCAGAACAGAGAGCCCCTACGCAGACCATTGTGACCTGCGCTCCCCTGGAACTGCTAATGATCGACTACTTGACTGTGGGTCCCGCTCATCTTGGATATGAACATTGTCTTGTGATGACCGATCACTTCTCTTAAGTTTGTTGTGGTGACTCCGACTCGGGATCAGATGGCCGAGTCAGCTGCACAAAAGAAAGAATTCATTCCGATAAGGGCACTTGCTTTCAAGGTCGAGTGATGGAGTAGCTCCACTGCCTGTATCGGATTGAAAAGTCCAGGATGACACCCTACCATCCACCTGGGGTGATTGGAGCCTGCAAGCATTCCAACCAGATGCTGATTCAGATGTTGAGAACATTGGAAGAGGACAGACAAGTATGTTGGCCTGAGCATGTAGCTGAGTTGGTCTGGGTGTACAACAACCGAGTGCACAACACAACCGGATACACACCATACACCCAGCTGTTTGGCCGAAAAGGGTGAGAGATGACCAAGCTGGAGTTGGACCCAGAGGACTACAACCCACGGACGGGGATGTCAACCTGGGTCCGTGAGCATCGACATCGTTTGCAGACTCTACATCAACTGGTACAAACCAAGTTTCGGGAATTTGAGCACCATGAGATGACGCCCCTGCGAGGGACAGGTCTCAAGGCTGGGGATCGAGTACTGGTCAGAGACAAGCGACCTCGAGGCAAGTTAGAGCATCGATGGGAAAAGACTTCGTATCGGGTGAAACGTTGGAATTGGAACTAAAGATCCTGTCTATGAAGTCCAGCCTGAAGGGGAAGAAGGGGCTCCTAAACGAGTAGTCCTCCGAAGCATGCTACATCCTTGCCTGTCACTAGATCCTGAAAAAGAGGAGAGAGCGGCAAGTGTCCATAAATGCCCACTCCTGCGACCTTCGATTGCGTTGAAGAACCATCTGCCTCATCCTCTGACCTGGACGATTCGCCACCCACTAGCCCAGGAGAAGTGCAAGAACCTGAAACTCTCGAGATTACTGCTACATTGAACTCGGACGTGTCCCCGTCCTTGACCGCCCAACCTGACTTCACCACTCAACCTGACATATGCCGCACAGAATGAACGACAGCTGGAATAACTCTTAATTGTTATGAACAAGACCAGTTTATTTGGCAGCGGATCATTCAAGAGATGGAGGAGTGTCAACGTTTACTTCAAGAACTCTTGCCTGTGGAATGGCGAGCTAAAGGAGAGGGGGAGTGTAAGGAGGAAGACCAGGCTGCGGGTACCTGTACAGAGCAGAGTCCGGAACTGTTGAGACTGCCTCCCATGTTGCCTAGGGGAAGGAATGAGGGACCAGATCAACCTCATGACCTGAATAGGAGGGGCAGGATAAAAGCAAACAGCGTTTTCAGATGGGAATTTTTTTAATAAGTCCGCAATAAGAGTCCTTCTGGTATTGTACCATTTTAGTACACCTGTCTGCCTCTGGAATAAGAGACAGAAAGTTCTCCTTGAAGCATAGGTCTAGAAGTGTCACCAACCAGTAATGACTGTCACCCAAAATTTTGAGAACTTGAGGGTCACGGGAAAGGCAGTGTAACATAAACTCAGCAATGCATGCCAGACTGATAACAGGCAAGACTTCTGTGTCCTCACCAAGAGGATGACTGACCATGCTCTCCTCCTCCTCTCTATCCTCAGGTCATCCACGCTGAACAGATGGTATGACAGTTGTGATCGTAGTACCATATATAGTGCATGAAACTAGCTCCTGTTCTTCCTCCTTCTTCTCTTCCTCATTGTCACCCAATCCATGTTGGGATGAGATGAGGTTGGCTATGTGTTCATCGCCACTCACCATCTTGGTGGAGTCCTCAAAGTTTTGGAGGATGGTACATATATCTGACATCCATGTCCACTCCTGAGGTCTTATGAGTGGAGTCTGAACTGAATACCGACGGCCTTTTTGATGCTGGTAGTCGACAACTGCCCTTTTCTGCTTTTCTGCTCACAAATGCTTTCCAACATCTGCAGTGTAGAGTTCCAATGCGTGGAAACATCACACAACAGTCGGTGAGCCGGAAGCTGCAAACGCTGCTGAAGCACGGCAAGGGCAACGGACGCTGCAGCTGACTTTCTAAAATGGGCACACAGGTGGCGTACTTTCACAAGCAGATCCATCAGCTTTTGAAAAAATGTTGAACAACGAGGTTAAGTACATGGGCTATACATGGTACGTGTGTGAGCTTGCCTCGCCTCAGAGCCGCCACCAGGTTCTGGCCATTGTCACATAAGACCATGCCTGGCTGTAGGTTCAGCGGTGTCAACCACATATGTGCTTGCTCTTTCAGAGCTGTCCACAACTCTTCAACATTGTGCAGTTTGTCACCTAAGCATATTAGCTTCATCACAGCCTGTAGCCGCTTGGCCAATACAGTGCTGCAGTGCTTCCAGCTTGTGACTGATGTGGTCATTTTAGAGATTGAGGCTGAAAAGAAGAAAGAGGTGGAGGAAGAGGATGAGGTGCAGGATCTGTAAACTGTGGGGGCAACCCTGATTGACATAGGGCCTGCAATCCTCGGCGTCGGGAGAACATGTTCCATCCCAAGGTCCAACTGGGTCCCAGCTTCCACTATTTCAACCCAGTGTGCCATCAGCGAGATGTACCCTCGTTACACAGAAGCAGTTGTCCACGTGTCATAACATATGAAAAATTGAGAAAGCTTAGCGCGTAAAATGGCCAATTTATGTGTACCTGGAAGCCTCGTTACCCTTTCTCAATTTTTCATATTTCTTAGGCAGTGATGCAATTCAATTTTCATTTCTCATGTTTGCAAGCTATGGTGCTGCAGTGTGTTTCCTTTTTTATTGAGTGTGTATGAGTTGGTGACTCTAGGTTAAGCACCTGTTTACACTTCGGCTGTGTTTGGATGTGATGGTCAGTGTTTTGAAATATGTATTCATTTACTTTCTGACTGAGCACTCCGCCTCTTAAGTCACAGGTATTTTTAATTATAGCAGGATAACTACCCCTCCACAGAGATTTAGATTTCAGTCTAAAGAGAGGATGCATAAGTTCCCATACAGATGAAGATTTTTCTAAATCAGGATTGGCATTAGTTAGGACCTGGAATACGAGAAACGCCTTAACGTGGCTTCCAGGTACACATAAATTGGCCATATTATGCGCTAAGCATTCTCAATTTATCTTATTTCTTAGGCAGTGATGCAATTCATTTTTCATATCTCATGTTTGCAAGCTATGGTGCTGCAGTGTGCTTCCTTTTTGTTTGAGTGTGTATGAGTTGGTGACTCTAGGTTAAGCACATGTTCATACTTGGTCTGTGTTTGGATGTGACGGTCAGTGTTTTGGAATATATATTCATTTACTTTCTGACTGAGCACTCTGCCTCTTAAGTCACAGGCGTTTTAATTACAGCAGGATAACTACCCCTCCACAGAGATGTAGATTTCAGTCTAAATAGAGAATTCATAAGTTCCCATACAGATGAAGACTTTTCTAAGTGAGGATTAGCATTAGTTAGAACCTGGAATATGAGAAAAGCTTCAACTATGGTGCTGCAGTGTGCTTCCTTTTTTGTTTGCATAACTAGTCTAAGAAACAGAAAAAAAATACAATGGAGCCCTGAAATGGCACAATTTCAAGCACACTGATACGTAACATAGTAACAGTAACATAGTTAGCAAGGCCGAAAAAAGACATTTCGCCATCCCGTTCAGCCTATATTCTGTCAGAATAAATCCCCAAAACTACATCCTTCTAAAGAACCTAATAACATTAATATACAATATTGTTACGCTCCAGGAAGACATCCAGGCCTCTCTTGAACCCCTCAACTGAGTTCGCCATCACCACCTCCTCAGGCAAGGAATTCCAGATTCTTACTGCCCTAACAGTAAAGAATCCTCTTCTATGTTGGTGGAAAAACCTTCTCTCCCCCAGACGCAGAGAATGCCCCCTTGTGACTGTCACCTTATATACTTATACATGGTTATTAGATCGCCCCTCAGTCATCTTTTTTCTAGACTAAATAATCCTAATTTTGCCAATCTCTCTGGGTATTGTAGTTCTCCCATCCCCTTTATTAATTTTGTTGTCCTCCTTTGTACTCACTCTAGTACCATTACATCCTTCCTGAGCACCGGTGCCCAAAACTGTACACAGTACTCCATGTGTGGTCTAACCAGGGATTTGTACAGAGGCAGTATAATGCTCTCATCAGGTGTATCCAGACCTCTTTTAATGCACCCCATAATCCTGTTTGCCTTGGCAGCCGCTGCCTGGCACTGGCTGCTCCAGTTAAGTTTATCATTAACTAGGATCCCCAAATCCTTCTCCATGTCAGATTAACCCAGTGGTTTCGCATTCAGTGTGTAATGGTGATATAGATTCCTTCTTCCCATTTGTATAACCTTACATTTAACATTGTTAAACCCCATCTGCCACCTTTTGGCCCAAGTTTCCAACTTATCCAGATCCATCTGTAGCAAAACACTATCTTCTATTGTATTGACTGCTTTACATAGTTTTGTTTCATCTGCAAATATCAATATTTTACTGTGTAAACCTTCTATCAGATCGTTAATAAATATGTTGAAAAGAATAGGTCCCAACACCGACCCCTGCGGTACCTCACTAGTCACAGCGACCCAGTTAGAGAATATACCATTTAGAACCACCCTCTGCTTTCTATCACTAAGTCATTATTTACCCATTTACACACATTTTCCCCTAGACCCAGCATTCTCATTTCGCATGTGATGTGTGTGACAGAGATATCCTACTTTAAAAAATCTGGCCTTTATTCATTTATTTATTTATTGGTAGCCTACTTTTGTATATAAGTAGGCTAAGACACAGCAAAAAAAATGCAATGGAGGCCTGAAATGGCACAATCTTAAGCACACTGATATGTGATGCGTGTGACAGAGATATCCCATATTAAAATATCTGGCCTGTATGACTTTTTTTGGCAGCAAACTGGTGTCAATAACTAGGCTAAGACACAGCGAAAAAATGCAATAGAGGCCTGAAATGGCACAATTTTAAGTACACTGATATGTGATGCATGTGATGGAAATACCCCACTTTAAAATATGTTACCTGTTTTCCCTTTTTTTGGGCAGCAAACTGGTGTGAACAACTAGGCTAAGACACAGCAAAGAAAATGCAATGGAGGCCTGAAATGGCACAATCTTAAGCACACTATGTGATGTGTATGACAGAGATATCCCACTTTAAAATATCTGGCCTGTATGCCTTTTTTTGGCAGCAAACTGGTGTCAATAACTAGGCTAAGACACAGCAAAAAAATGCAATAGAGGCCTGAAATGGCACAATTTTAAGTACACTTATATGTGATGCATGTGATGGAAATACCCCACTTTAAAACATCTGACCTGTATTCCTTTTTTTTACAGCAAACTGGTGTCAATAAGTAAGCAAAGACACAGCAAAAAAATATGCAATGGAGTCCTGAAATGGTACTATTTTAAGCACACTGATATGTGATGCGTGTGAAGGAGATACCCCACTTTAAAATGTCTGGCCTAGAAATTACACAAGCATCACAATAAACATCAGATTAGTAGAACATACATAATCAACCGAAAATCTGGGCCTGAGCTTCCGCTCAGCTCTCTATATCATTACAATCATCATTTAACACAACAGTAGTAGGACAGAATCCCTAATCTTGGTTAATAGGTAACCTACGAGATGTAGTTCCAAGTTCCTGTGTATTATATTGAGTTATGCATTGAATCTAGTTGGGATGCTGGGTCATTATATAACCTTCATAAGCGAAAGAAAAGATAAGAACAGAGAGATAAAGAAGAAAGTGAGGTATAGACAGGGTTGGGTAAGAAGGTAGAATGGGAGGGGGAAGGGAGGCCCGAATCATGCCAATTCTTGTTTATATACATCGAAATAAGATTTCTACGGATTCAAGGACATGTATTGAGAGATCTAAAACTAAGCCATGGACGCCACATAGTATCAAATGGTGATTGTGATCCATTTACTAGGGCTACAAGCTTAGCTACAGAGCACAGCAAATCAATTTTCTCGTATAGTTGTTGAGTGGACGGTATATTCGGTGTCTTCCAATAGGTCCGGATTAGTAGTTTTACTGCTGTTAAAATATACTGTGCTAGCATGGATGCATCTTTACTACCCGGCCAAATAGAGAAGTTCAGTAATGCTATTTCAGGTGTCAGCTTACACGGTTTGTTTAATACTCTTTGTATGTACTTCTCCACGAGGTGCCAGAATTGCAAAAGGGGTGGGCAAGACCACCACATATGTAGATATGTGCCCTCGAGGAAACCACATCTCCAGCACTTAGCCAGGTTCCCAGCCTGCCAGAGACTGCTCTGTTTTGGCGTGATGTACCATCTGGTTATTATTTTGAAGGAATTCTCCTGTGCTTTGACACATTGTGTTGGTCCATGTGACCGTTTGTATATTTGAGATACTTGGTCTGGGGTAAATCTACAGCCCAGGTCTCTTTCCCAAAGTGTGATAAAAGCCCTCTTAAGACAACAGTTTGAATTAATTAGTAGCTGGTATATGGTTGACATTATTTTTTTTGGGCTTATGGGTAGTTGCACATAGAGTTTCAAAAACAGTTAGTGGTCGCATAAGATCCGAGACATGTAGGTAGCATCTCATCAGGTCTCTAATAGCGCTATATTGAACAAAATTCAAGCCAGAGAGCCCTGGTGACCCTTGTAGATCAGTCAGCGAGGGGAGTGTCCTGTCCCTCAACAGATGGTCTATGGAGACATTAGTCAGTTGCCTTGGTTTCTCAACATTGTCATTACGAGAGTGAAAAGAGTGTGGGATTATGTCAGCCAGTTTGAGTAGAGGAGAGAGGAGGGGGTGAGAACTTCCAACACCTCCCTCCAAATCTTCAAAGCAGCTCTGGTATGCATATTGTACAGTAGGGCATCACGTTTCTCGTAAGCGCACTTCAAGAAAATTGTCCTCAGAGGTAGGGGAGCAGTGGCTTCCTCCACCTTAATCCATTGCTTGTCGTGGGGGTTTCCTAGGATATCAACTATTCTGGTTAACATCGCTGCCTGATATTTCAATATGTCTGGTGCTCCCATTCCAACTTTCTGTTTCAGTAGGGTTAAAGTTCTATAAGCTAAGCGGGATTTTTGTCTCTTCCATATATATTTCCGTAATGCTGTGTTAATTTTGATGAGATAGGATTTAGGTATGATTATGGGGAGCATTTGGAATAGTTAAGTAAACATGGGCAGGATCAGACTCTTCAGTAAATTCTTCCTCCCCATCCATGAGATATATGAATATCTCCATGTTTTTATGGATGATTCAACTGCAGAAATCAATGGGGGAATATTTAACTGAAAGAGATCCTCATTTGTCCTTCCCAGCTTTACACCTAGGTACGTGATATATTGCTTAGGCCACTCAAAGGGGTACATACTTTTAAGTCTAGTTTTGACATTTGGCGGAGTATGAAAATCTAAGACTTCTGATTGAGCCATATTAACTTTAAAGTTAGAGATGCTACCATAGAGCTCCAATAAGTTCATGAGGGCCGGGAGCCCCACTAGGGGCTTGGTTAACAATACCAATAGATCATCAGCAAATGCTGCAGTTTTATAATGAATTTTGTTTATTTTTATTCCCTCTATTCCCGAGTGTTGTTGTATAGCAATTAGTAGGAGTTCCATCGCTAGAACAAATAGCAAAGGGGACATTGGGCACCCCAGCCTTGTTCCATTTTTAATACTAAACGCGTCTGTCGTAAAGTAATTGATTCTAATTTGGGCCGACGGATTGTTATACATTGCCATTAATGCTGCTATAAAAGCATTAGGTAGCCCGAAACTGGTCATTACTTCTCTTAGGTAACCCCAGTCCACCCTGTCAAAGCCCTTTTCAGTGTCCGTTCCAAGGAGAATCAATGGGAGCTTTCGGTATTTTGCATATTGGAGAAGGTGCAGAACCTTGTGGACATTATCTTTCCCCTCTCTCTCCTCCACAAAACCAGTCTGGTTCAGAGAGATCAAGCTTGGAAGGAATTTGGCCAAGCGTTTCGCCATCAGGATAGCTAACATCTTTAAGTCAACATTAAGAAGGGATATCTGTCTAGTGCTACTACACATTTCCGGATCTTTCCTTTCTTTGTGTATGAAAGATATCTTAGCCTCCAGCATCTGCTTAGGCAGGGAATGGCCATCCAGAACAGCATTACAGACATTAAGTAAATGTGGAAGCAGTAGAGGAGAGAAGGACTTATAATAAATCGCTGAGAACCCATCTGGGCCCGGCGCTTTCCCATTGGGGCACTTTAACAGGGTAGACCGGAGCTCCTCCATCGAGAAAGGCCTAGTCAATTGTTGTTTTTGTAAGTCCGATAAGACTGGTAAGTTCAATTGATTAAGAAAGGATATTATGTCCCGTTGTTTTTTAAGGGGAGGCTTCAGTGGTTTCCTCTGATCGTAAATTATATAATTGCTTATAATAGTCAAGAAAAGCCATCTCTAAATGTTTTGGGTCCTGAGAGCTTACACCCTGATCATTTTTGACTGAGTTGATGAAGGTACGGGCTTGTCTCTTCCTTAAATGAGACAGTAATAATTTAGAGGCTTTATCACCATGGACATACATCCTATGTTTCCATGAAGTATAGAGTTTGGCAGATCTTGAGTTAAGCATATCCCTAAGTTGCTTTCTTTTTTTCTGTAATGCCTCTAAAGTTTGTTGGTCAGTAGTGTTGAGCGATACTGCTCGGTATCGAAAAATA
>VIAB01001844.1:36809-47690 GCA_009801035.1 Oophaga pumilio | reverse complement strand
CCGATACTTGCAGTATCGTATCGCTCAACACTATCAGTGAGATCCGCGAGAGGCTTGACCACCTGAGGAAACCCTTTAACAAATTTGCTATAGTAATTGTCAAAACCCAAAAAACGCTGAAGACCTTTAATGTCTCTGGGTTGCACCCAATCCACAATGGCCTGTACCTTTCCATGATCCATACGAAACCCCTTGGCAGACAGGATGAACCCCAGAAAGGACAACTCTTGGACAATAAATGAACATTACTCAGGTTTAGAGAACAGAGAGTTCTCCTGTAACCTCTGAAGAACTGCACGTAGATGACCCATGTGAGATTCTTTGTCAGATGAAAATTCAAGAATGTCATCTAAATATACCACAATAAAGCGCTCAATTAAGTCAGAAAATACATTATTGATGAAATTATGAAACACTGCTGGCGCATTTGTGAGACCAAAGGGCATGACCAAATTTTCAAGCAAACCTTCAGAGGTGAGGAACACTGTTTTCCACTCATCCCCCTTCCAAATACGGATAAGATTATACGCTCCCCTGAGGTCCAACTTGGAAAACCACTTAGCTTCAGATAATTGGTTGTAAAGATCAGGGATAAGCGGAAGATGGTAGGTATTTCTCACTGTAATTTTATTTAGTTCCCGAAAATCGAAGCAAGGGCGTAGACCACCATCTTTTTTCTGGACAAAAAAAGAATCCAGCGGCCACAGGGGGAACAGAGGGATGAATGTGACCTTAACGTAAACTTTCTCAGACATACTCTTTCTTAGAGGTACGTTTCGGGCCGGAAAGATTGTACAGACGGGCCTTGGGCAATTTAGCAACCAGAATGAGATTAATAGTACAATCATAGGGGCGATGTGGTGGCAAGACCTCAGCCTCTTTTTCGGAAAACATGTCCTTAAAATCTTTCAGGTACTCCGGAATATCCTCCAGATTAACGGATGACACCAGTACAGCAGAAACACAACCCTTAGAACAATTAGGACCCCATTGCACAATATCCCGAGATTCCCAGTCAATAACAGGATTGTACAACAGTAACCAGGGAAATCCCAACACCAGTCCTGCTAGAAGATTATCCAGAACATAACATGAAATGCGCTCCTGATGCAAGGAAACCACCTAGAGGAGAAACTCCTCTGAGACAAGTATAACAATATTCTTAACCAGCGGTGTTTTATCAATGGCAATGATATACATACGGGTTTCAAACCTAACTGTCCCTATCTTACACTTGGACACCAAGCATGAGTCAATGAAGGTCATGAATGACCCACAGTCCACGAAAGCTGAGGTGGGTGTGTAACAATCCCCACTAAAAATTTGCACCTCCAACAACATTTTATAGAATGATGAAAAAGGTACCTGAGTGTCTGGGTGACCTCCTCGGCAATCATCCAGACTTAGGCATTTCCTGGCAACTTGTTATTCAGTGGGCAAGAGGGGCATTCCTTTTTCTAATCACCAGGATATCCACAATAAAAACATAATCCCCCTTCTTGTCATCGCTTCCTCTCCTTCTCCTTGAGGTTGGTAGCCCCAACCTCCATAGGTTCTGTATATGGTATCACATCAGAGTTAGCCCGATGTAAAGAACCTCCTGCTTCATTACACCTCTCTCCTGCAACCTCCGATCCATACGAATGTCCTGAGTCATAACCTCCTCCAAGGAGCTGGGTGGTGGATGGAGAACCAGAACGCCCTTAATATAATCCGACAGTCCCCTCCTGAACTGACATCTTAGCGCAGAGTCATTCCAGGTCACTTTGGTGGACCACCATCTAAACTCTGAGCAATACCATTTGGCAGTGAGATTACCTTGGGAGAGACCCATGACTGTGTCCTCTGCCACCCTGACCCCGTCCGGTTAATCAAAAATCAGTCCTAAAGCCTCAAAGAACCTATCCACAGACACACATTCAGGGGCCGAAGCAGGTAAAGAAAAAGCCCAAGTTTGAGGACCCTCCCAGAGTAACGAAATGACTATCCCCACCCGTTGACTCTCATCACTAGAGGATCGGGGTCTCAAGGAGAAGAGCAGCTTACAATTCTCTCTGAACATACGAAACTTCTCCTTTTCCCCAGAGAAAGTATCTGGGAGCTTGACCCTAGGTTCAGGAGAGTGTAACAAGACATTTATGAGGTCGCGTGCTTACAGGCTGATTGTGTTATGGAAAACTGAAAAAACTTAACTTAATTATGGGAAGAGGCCAGGGCTCTATGTTATACAAACAAGTCCTGCATCATTTGAGTCAGATTAGAGATCTGATCCACCAGGGTACAAAGTGGATCCATAAAGGAAGGAGCAAAGAAGGAAAAAAAACTATTAGCGGTCAGTTATAATGTCACGCTGCAGCTCTGCAAGTAAATGAAAACTCCACTAGATGGCAGTAGAGTGGAGTGACGACTGCAATACTGCACAGTTCAGACCAGCAGCACTGCAATGAGGTTACCACCAGGTGGCAGCTGAATAGTCAAACAAGTTGGGTCAATACTAGAGAGTAACTGAGTACCAAGAGGAGTACCAAATAAAGAGTCAGAGCCACGCCAGAAGGTCAATGCCGGTCAGAAGCAGGAATACCAGAAGCAAGAGACAGAATCAGGTCAGAGCAAATGGCGAGTCAAATACCAGGAGATCCAAACACTAAGGGAGACACTGAGTAAGGGAGAAGAGGAAGGAACAGACACAGGTAAATTCAGCTAAACACAGCAGGACAAATCAGGGAATCACCAGAGTCAGTTACTAACGTCGTAGGCAGAAAATATAACTGACACTGCCTGCAAGAAGCAGTGGAGAGAAATAGCAGTACTGACACCAGAACGAGGCAGGGAAAAGTTAGCCCCTAACATGACCAGACCGGGAAAGAGGGAGACAGGACTCAATACCCGGCCTGGATCATGACACCAAGTTCATGTGATTCTTCTCTGGCTTTTATAATCTTCTGCAATGTGTAAAAATGGCATTAGACATTTTTGGCAATATGCATAAAAGAATCAAATAATGCTTGAATTTGTCAGTTTTAGTGAATTCCTAATAAAAGTAAACACAATTTTGTTTGAGCTCTGCTTTTCGGAATTTGACATACTTCTGATAATTTTGACCTAAAGCTACATTAGATTGTCACAAAAGTCGATAAAGAGAACCAAATCAAAGGAATGAGTTAAAAATATTAGATTTTGCAATTTGTAAATAAGGAAGATGATCCAATATCACATGTCTGTGAATAAGAAAAGTATGTGAACCTTTATGAGTCGCAGTTAAAGGGGTTGGCCGGTCAAAAATGATAAATCTGCAGTCATTCTGTGTGACTACAAATTTATAAATCCCCCCAGCACACACACTGTAAGCTGTGGGAATTTGCCAGTTTCAGACCTGGGACTGGAGGGAATGTATGTGTTATACATACTTGGTGTGGCCTTGCTCAAGATACACTTGTATGGAGCGAGGCTGCCCCCTTTTATAGTTGATACTATAGCATCTCCTGAGGAAGCAGTCCTGTAGACTTCGAAACGCGTTGAGAGAATAAAACACAATTTCTTCATTATCTACATGACTGGACCATTATTTGGATTGCAGCACGGATGATAACCACAATTTTCCCTATTACACTATGAGTCGGTCATCAGTTTGACCTGTGGATCTGCTGCAGCTTGTGACTAGGATGTGTCTATATGCCTTGGTATCATAAAAATCAGGTGAGTGCAAACTGATCAAAAGATTATTTTAACCTGGGATAAGACCCTATTTGCGCTCTTCTCTCCTGCAGTATTTTGGTTGTGCATAATGAAAAGGTGAAACATTCAATTCATTAGTCATCTTTTCTATTCCTATATCTGTAAAACAAGAAGAGATAGCTCATAATACAAGAAGGATGTTTTCTACGTACTTTGATATATGATTTGAATGCTCCTATTTGTAACCCCATATTCATTCATTGCAGAACACTGATATTTCCCAGAATCACTTTCGATAATGCTGATGAGTTGAATGGTGACCATCTGGTTACTTATGTTGCGATGAACCACCATGTCTTCTTTATACCAAGTGACAGAAGCATTTGGGTTACTGTCTACAATGCACCGTAGAGTTACAGAATCTCCGTCCTCCACAATCACTGTGGTTGTATCATTGGTATCAACACCTAAGAGATGGATATGAAAAGATGAGTTGTATAAAGTCTATTTATTATCTATCTATCTATCTATCTATCTATCTATCTATCTATCTATCTATCTATCTATCTATCTATCATTCTGTGAAAAATTGTTTGCCCCTTCCTCATTTCCTTTTCTTTTGCTTGTTTGTCACACTTAATTGTTTCAGATCACAAAACAAATGAACATTTTAGACAGAGGCAAATAAACACAAAATGCAGTTTTTACATGAATGTCTTTATTATTAAGGGAAAAAAAAATCGAAACTACGGTGTTCTCTGTGAAAAAGTGATTGCCCCCTCCTCCTTAAAACATAAATTAACTGTGGTTAATCGAATCTTTGAGAAGCTGAGTTTAAAGTCCACAGCTACGTGCAGGCCTGATTACTGCCACATCTGTTCCCAATCAAGAAATCACTTAAATAGGACCTGCCTGACAAAGTGAAGTAGACCAAAAGATGAGCAAAAGCTAGACATCATGCCGCGGTCCAAAGAAATTCTGGAACAAATGAGAAACAAAGCAAAAAAAACAAAAAAAAATGAGACTTATCAGGCTGGAAATGGACATAAAGCCATTCTTAAAGCTTTGAGACTCCAGTAAACCATATTGATAGCCAATATCCACAAATAGTGAAAACATGCGACAGTATAAACATTCTCAGTGTCCAGTTGACCAAAATTATCCCAAGAACACAGTGACGACTCATCAATCAAGTCACAAAAGACCCCACAACAACATCCAAAGAACTGCAGGCCTCACTTGCCTCGGTTAAGGTCAGTGTTCATGACTTCACCATAAGAAAGAGACTGGGCAAAAAAGACCTGCATGGTAGAGTTCCAGGATGAAAATCACTATTGAGCAATAAGAATATAAATGCTCATCTCATTTTTTCTATAAAACATCTTGATGATCCCCAAGACTTTTGGAAGAATACTCTTTGGACTGATGAGACAAAAATTGATCTTTTTGGAAGGTTTATGTCCCATTACATCTTGCGTAGAAGTAATACAGCATTTCAGAAAAGGAACATCATACCAACAGTAAAATATGGTTGTAGTATTGTGATGGTCTGGGGCTGTTTTGCTGCTTCAGGACCTGGAAGACTTATTGTCAAAAATGGAACCATGAATTCTGCAGCCTACCAAAAATTCTGAACGAGAATGTTGTCACGCTCGCGCCCTGGCTGATGGGTGTGAGCCAAGGGGGGTTGTGGCCCCATTGTGCCACAAACCAGACTACCCTGGAAGGGGCTTGACTAGGACAGCTGCCTCGGTCTTCACTGGAGCCTCTGATGGTGAGGTCAGGCTGGTGCAGCAGGCAGCTGCCAGGTGCCACTCCATGGTGGTGTCTAACTGTGGCTGCTGATCCAACTTGGGGAGACAGTGGCATGGCTGAGACACAGGGCAGGCAGGCACAGATGAGACACAGGACTTTCAGGCATGGATGAGACACAGGACTGGCAGGCACTGAGGAGACATAGGACTGGCAGGCACTGATGAGACACGGGACTGGCAGGCACGGATGAGACACAGGACTGGCAGACACGGATGAGACATTGAACTGTCAGGCACGGATAAGACACAGGGCAGGCAGGCACGGACGAGAAAACAGGGCAGGCTGGCACGGACGAGACACAGAGCAGGCTGGCACGGATGAGACACAGGGCATGCTGGCATGGACAAGACACAGGGCAGGCTGACCCTGTTCACCCAGCAACTGTAAATACTGGGACTGACTGGAAGGAATGGTGTATGGAGAAACAGGTAGGGACCTGTTCCCACAGCAACAGTAGATACAGGGACTGACTAGAATGAATGGTATATGGAGGGACAGGTAGAGACCTGTTCACACAGCAGGTACCGGTACTGGTACAGACAGAAAGGAATGGAGTATGGAGGAACAGATAGAGACCTGTTCACACAGGAGGAGAACCGCAAGGCTGTGGAGAAGGACTGCAGAGCAGCAAGAGGTTCTGCAGTGGCTGGAGCGAAGCAAAACGGAACCGCAAGGTATGCGGAGAGGAGCTGCAGCAAGAGGTTCTGCAGCGGCAGGAGCAAAGCAAAGCAGAACAGCAAGGTATGCGGAGAGGAGCTGCAGAAAGAGGTCCTGCAGCTGCAGGAGTGAAGCAGAGCAGAACCGCAAAATATGCGGAGTGGAGCTGCAGCAAGAGGGGCAAAGCAAAGCGGAACCGCAAGAGTGCGGACAAGAAGCAGAGAGAGATACAGAGAGACCACAAGGCAAGACACAGCAGGGAAGAAACCACAGACAAGGAGACTAAGAGACAGAGGTAGGACTGAGTTCAGACAAGGTAATGACACGAGACAAGGTACAGAGATAAAGACACAGGGTCCGGAAAATTCTGCCTCCTGGAGGGCGGACAAACAGGTACAAGGCAAAGTCAGGAACAAAAAACACAGAGACCATGATATGCTGCCTCCTGGAGGGCGGACAAACAGGTACAAGGCAAGGCTAGGAGTGAAGCCTCCAAGATGGAGGAACACAAAACAAGACCTGAGACCTGGCAGCTCAGTAGCAAGATACTAACAGAGTTGACACATTGCACAGGCAAGATCCACAGGGTGGAGCTGCCTTAAATACTAGAGGACTAATGGTAATTGGTCAATCAGGTGCACCATGACTCCATAAGAACCAAAGAGTTCTGACGCCGCCCCCTATGGAGACATGTTGTTCGCCGCTGTCTCCATTATTTCTGGGAATTGTAGTCGTTGCCCTCCATATAACACGCCTGCGCATTGCAATCTGCGGGCAAAGCATACTGCGCGTGCACAATTCAAGATTGCAATGCGTAGGCGATATATGGAGGGCAACGACTACAATTCCCAGAAATAATGGAGACAGCGGCGAACAACATGTTAAGGCAAGTACCCAAAACACCGCCCATCTGACCTGACTGCCATCATTTAAATATCCAGCCAATTTAGGGTGACAGATTCCCTTTAAGGGGAAATTACTTTTTCATACAGGGCCCTGTTGGTTTGGATTTCTTTTTTCCTTAATAATAAAGGAAAAATCATTTAAAGGTGTTTACTTGTGTTATCTTTAATATTTAATTTTGTTTAGGAAGAGGGTAAACATTTTTTCACACAATTGTATATATCTATCTAGAAACCAAAAAGGAAGGCAGCATTCCAGCATTTTCAAAAAAAGTGATGTGGACTTTATTAGACCCACATGGCGTGGCAACGTTTTGGCTCACATGAGCCTTTCTCTATCTATTGATCTATCTTAGGAAAAGAAAACACAGCAGCATTCTTTATGAGTCAAGATATATGCAAACACTAAAAACATTGAATCGAAACTGTATTATTATTCAATAAGATGAACTTACAAAAATGAAGGTTCTTAGCTCATAAATTGGCCAATTCATGTGTGCCTATCAACTGCAGCAAGGTGATCTCCCCTTGATGGGTCCCTGTTCTACATTACATACCTCTCTTGGGCTATTAGCTACTAGCCTACAGTTAAATGGACAAAACATAGCAAAAATATAAAATAGAACAGTGCTCCATCCGGGTGTATGATGTGGAAAAAGTCTTTTATTCAGGAATAAAAACGGCGTTTCGACCACAGTATATGACAAAGACCGGCTGTGGTCGAAACGTCGTTTTTCTGGCTGAATAAAAGACTTTTTCCACATCATACACCCGGATGGAGCGCTGTTCTATTTTATATTTTTGCTATATATTGTTTCCAAGTGGGTTCCTTGGACTGGACACGTGCGCCCCAATTCTGTGAGTGCTGTGAACTTGCTTTTCTTTTTTCTAAATGGACAAAACATGTCTCTCGAGGGCCATGAGCCTACAATTCAAATGGGAAAGTGAACTGATATACATCACCTGCTTGTCAATGGGAGGAGAGCAGAGTCAGGCGGGAGGCAGTTGTGGCACCCCTGAGGGTTCAGTCACCACAGAGGTATTGAACCGAATCCAGAGGTGCGATACCCCACTGTCAGGTAAGAAGGAAGCACCATCCAGGACTCTAACACCTTCACCCAACACAGACTATAGCAGCCGGGCACCCTGGACGTACCCTAAAGGAAGGATTGTCTCATCCCTGGCTGGCTAGGAAAGAGTGCATGGGTGGTGAGTGGAGAAAGAAAGAAGGAGGGGAAGTGAAGCTTAGAGAGCGGGAAGGAGAGAGACTCAGACATGAGAAGAAAGTGAAAGTAACAGACGTGTGGTGAAGCAGCTCCCTGTCAGGAGGAGATACAGAAGGAAAGAGACTGAAGAGACAGTATGTGAGGGGACCTGGAGCTGATAGCAGCTCGTCCCCAGACGGAGAAAGTTAGATACGAAGGAACAGAGAGCGAGAAGCTTCTGGAAGGACAGAAGGTGTCCTAGGGGCACAGATAGTGAGTGATCCATCCGTGGAGCCCAATCCAATTGTGGAGGGACCAGGTCGCAGAAGGAACACCGACCCCTAGCCTAGTGGAGAACTTTAAGACTCAGCTAGCAAGCCAGAGGCAGTGGCATCTCTAGGTGCTTCAGCTGCTGAACCGCAATTATCTTCTCCAAAAAGGTAGCCATAAGGGAGCAAGGAAACGCAGAAAGGACGTTATCCGCCAAGGTCCGCGGCTACTGGCTTGGGACACTGATTGCGAGGTGTTGGACAGGAGGGAAAGGTGGAAAGTCAGCACAGTGAGACGACAGAGAAAGGAACATATTGAAAGGAGTCCTGGAAAGGTGTATCCTGATCTACCTGGGAGTTTGCTGAGCCCCTCCATAAATACCTACTTATCTAGACAGATAATTATAGACTTTATAGGATATATCAACATTCATTTACCTTCAGTAGTAATAATTATAGATGGAGAATCTGAAAAAAATACACAAAAATTATTTAACAAAGATGTTTATAAATTTTATTAATTGCATGTTACCATGTAATAATTGAAAGCGTGTGTGTCTCACACAATATTGATTTTACAGCTGTTTTATTTGCTTAATTTTTTGTACATATTCACCATGCCATTACGGCTTCTTGCAGCCTGGAGGCATTCTTATATTTTTTACTATTTACCTAGAACAAAAAGAATGAGACTGGATTGCCACGAAAAATGTTTTTATTATACTTTGACGTCTTCCAAAATGAAAACATATTAAATGGATGTGCCTGCAAGGAACTAAGACGCAATAAAATAGTAATACTATCTTATCCCCTCAGTAAGAGAAAGTATTTGTAGTTTGACACTTGTTACGACACTGAAGAGGTGACATTTTGTCATTTTATGACTTTAAAAAATGTTTATCACTATCTTGCAGCATTCTTACAGATGCAGGTGTCTTCCACTTTAAGTTCAGTGTGCTTTGTGTGACCGCCCTCCCCCCCCCCCCCTCCTTTGAGAAGAAAGAGACAATAGCCAGACAAACAGGTGTCTCTTGCTTCCGCTCACTTCCCACTACTATCCCCATCCTCCAGCTAATCCGGTGAGAGGTGTATTCTGGATTTTATTCTTATGTTTAACCCCTTAACGACCACCGATACGCCTTTTAACGGCGGTCATTAAGGGTACTTAAACCACAAAAAAAAGTGAATAGCGCCCCCCAGAGGCACATTTTCTCCGGGGTCTCGGCCGAGACCCAGGAGAACATGAATCGGGTCGGTTTTTACCGACCCGATGTTGCGATCACCGTTATTAACCCTATAACGGCGATCGCAACAAAAAAAAAAATCTGATGTGCCATTTAATTTCTCTGTCCTCTGATGTCATCGGACATCAGAGGACAGAGAAAAAGGGTCCCCGATCCCCCCCAATATGCCCCATGTGGCCCGCGGGCCCACCTGTCTCCTCCGGTGGGCGCCGCCATCTCGAATGGCGGGCGCATGCTCAGTGCGCCCGCCGCGAACTGCCGGGGGGGTGGGCAATTTTCTCTGGGGTCTCGGCTGCCGAGGGTAGCCGAGACCCCAGAGAACATGATCCGGGTCAGTAGTTACCAATTCTGGTGTCGCGATCACCATTATACTAAGTATAACGGCGACCGCAAAAAATAAAAAAGATTTCTCTCCCCTGTGATGTGATCGCACATCAGAGGGGAGAGAATTAGGGTCCCCAGGTCCCCCGATTCCCCCCCTGTACCTCCCGGTGTCCCCCGTCCTCTGGCAGGTCCCCAGGCTCCCGGGTCTTCTTCCTGTAAAAAAAAAAAATGGCGGGCGCATGCGCAGATTCAAAAAAATGGCGGCAGATTCAAAAAATTTTTCATTCATTCTCCTAAAAGTACATTTTGATCACTGTGATAAACTATCACAGCGATCAAAATAAAAAAAACAGTACATAACCCCCCCCTTTATCATCCCTTTAGTTAGGGACATATAATAAAATATAGAAGTTATTTTCATTTTCCGTTAAGGTTAGGGTTAGGGCTAGGGTTATGGTTAGTGTTAGGGTTATAATTAGGGTTAAGCTGGGTTCATACTGCGTTATGGCAGTCCGTTAATGCTGCCATTCACCCCCATTTGAGGGCGCATCGCGACTTATGCCATAAAGCGTCATGCGTTTGCGAAGTGCCATCATTCAGTGACGGAGCCTCGGATGCGGGCTGCAGCGCCTGGGCTCCGTCACCGCTAGCGCAGATGAATCATCTGCTGATTCCTCTGCGCTAGCAGTTATAGCATAACGCGATCGCGTATACCGTTACCAGCCCGTCAATGCGATGTGTTGAATGGGCTGGTAAAACGCAAATTGAACCTAGCCTTAGGGTTAGGGTT
>VIAB01001844.1:13331-26638 GCA_009801035.1 Oophaga pumilio | reverse complement strand
GCACTTGCCCGGGTGTGCCGGGTGCTGACGCCGGCCCTGGCTTGGGTGATAGCTAGGTGTTGGGATCGATGGTGAAGCTGAGCAGCATCTGCTTCGGCTGGACCTGGATGGGAGACCTCAGATCCAGGTTTGGATCCTGCCTTTGCCTGCTGCCTAACAGATACAATTTGCTTTGCTATAGTTTTAGCACTCATATTCATCTTCATATCATCGCTCCAATAAGCCATAGACTACTAAACCTTACTGTCTGTTTACTTGGGATTAGAAGGAGGTTTAGTTGTATGCTGGAATCCACATAGCCACAGACATGGAAGAAGGCAGAATAGCTCCCCACTATCTCTTCTCTGGATCCTGAGCTGCCCGCTCTGCTTCTGCACTTGTCTCTTCTTTACTGTTTGTTGCCTAGACTTCAATACACATTCTGATGTCATATCATTCGAGAGTGCATAGCTCTTCGAGACGTGCCACTGGTCTTCTCTTCATGCCTTGACAACATTTCCACAGTTGTTTTGGCCTCATCGCTATTTTATTAATGTTTATTTAGAATTTTATGGTCCCTCTTTTGGGCAGGAGGAATTGTGGTTGAAAGAGCAAAATAAAAAAACAAGTATAGAAGAAAAAAATTATGATGCATGAGAATGTGGCAGTAATGCCGGGATCACACATGCGAGAAACTCTCATGCACTCTCTCTCATGAAGACCGGGCACTGCCTCCAGCACTCAGACTGGAGTGTGCGGCTGCAGTGATCCCGGCCTAACAATGGAGACGGGAAGGTAAAAAAAATGCAAAAAACATATCTGGTAATTAGAATGCGGGAACTGAAAGTAGCAGCAGCAGGGTGGGGCCCCCCGACACAAGTCATTAACCCCTTAATGACCAGCGATATTTTTAGTTTTGCATTTTCATTTTTTGCTCCCCTTCTTCCCAGAGCCATAACTTTTTATTTTTTTTTTTCAAAATGGCCATGTGAGGGCTTGTTTTTTGTGGGAAGAGTTGTACTTTTGAACGACTCCATTGGTTTTACCATGTCGTGTGCTCGAAAACAAGAAAAAAATTCCAAGTGCAGTGAAATTGCAAAAAAAGTGCAATTCCACAGTTGTTTCTTTTTTTTCCATGGTCATTAAATGCTAAAACCAACCTAACATTTGATTTCCAAGGTCATTACGAGTTCATAGACACCAAATATGTCTAGGTTCTTTTTTTATTTAAGTGGTAAAAAAAAATTCCAAAGTTTGCGCCATTTTCTGATACCCGCAGCATCTCCATTTTTCGTGGTCTCAGGTTGGATGAGGGCTTATTTTTTGTGAGCCAAGCTGATATTTTTAGGCTATGTGCGCACGTATGAGAATTGCCGCGGGAAATACGCATTTTATAGGTATGCGTATTCCCGCCAGAAACTAGCGTTTTGCAAGCGTAATTAGCTTGCAGAATGCTAGCGTTTTCCAAGAGATCTGTAGCATCGCTTGGAAAACTGATTGACAGGTTGGTCACACGAGTCAAACAACGTGTTTAACAAGTGTGAGCAACTTTTTGCTATTGATGCCGCCTATGCCCCATCAATAGTAAAAAGATCTAATGTTAAAAATAATAATAAAAAAAAAATCGTGATATTCTCATCTTCCGGCGTCCCAGCAGCCTTCCTGGTCCTCGCAATGCTCCCGGCAAGATCCGTTCCCAGTGATGCCTGGCGACAATGACCCCAGATGACGTAGCATCACGCGAGACCGCTACGTCATCTGGGGTGATTGTCGCTAAGCATCCCTGGGAACGGAAGTTGCCGGGAGCGTCGCTCAGGAGCGGAAAGCTGCGGGGGCCGCCGGAAGGTGAGAATGTCACTATTTTTTATTTTAATTAATTTTTTTAACAGGGATATGGTACCCAGGGCCTGGAGGAGAGTTTCCTCTCCTGCATACCCTAGGTACGATCCGCACATGAACCGCTCACTTTGTGCATGGTGGGCATAGCCACATGCAGAAAGTAAGCAGTTCAATGCATTCCTATGGCGGCAGAATCGCCGCGATTCCGGAAAAAGGATGAACATGCTGCATTTTTTTCGAGGAAAAAAACTCAGCATGTGCACAAAAATAGCGGAATGCATTCTTATAATAGGTTGCTTAATGCATGCGTTTTTTATGCGTTTTTGCAGCGGAAAACCACCGCAAAAACGCTAAAAAACGCGAAAATTCTTGAACGTGTGCACATATCCTTAATGATACCATTTTGATGCAGATACAATCTTTTGATCGCCAGTTATTGCATTTTAATGCAATGTTGCGGCGACTGAAAAAACGTAATTGTGGCATTTTGAATTTTTCTCGTTACGCCATTTAGCGATCGAGTTATTTTTTTATATTGATCACGTGATTCTGAACATGGTGATACCAGATATGTGTATATTTGTGATTTTTTTGTATTGTTTTATTTTGAATGGGGTAAATGGGGGGATGATTTGAACTTTTATATATTTTTTTAATATTTTTAAAAACATTTTTTTTTTAACTTTTGGCATGCTTCAATAGTCTCCATGGGAGACTAGAAGCTGCCATAACCCGATCGGCTCTGCTACATACAGGTGATAATCAGATCACCTGTATGTAGCCGAATTGCTGACTTGCCGACCACCAGGCGACTCTCATAGCAATCCAGCATTGACAACCTAGAGATCTGTAGGAAACTTTTGGTTCTCATGCTGACCCATCGATGACCCACGATCACATGAAGGGGGTCACCGTTGGGCGGATTTCTGGCACGATTGCTCGAATCACATGTTAAATGCTGCTGTCAGAGTTTGACAGCAGCATTTAATGGGTTAATAACCGTTGGTGAATCGCGATTCCACCCCCAGCTGTTCCGGGTACATGTCAGCTGTTCAAAAGAGCTGACATGTGCTGGGAAAGATGTGGGATTAGCGCAGGAGTCCACATCAAAGGGAGGAAGTCCGACATCAGCATACTCTTATGGCAGATGTCGGAAAGGGGTTAAGCAGACAAGTTGATCTACCAAATGCAGGTCACGATTTTCCTTCATTGCCATTTTAATAAGGAGAAATTGGAGCACAATATGAACTTTAAGGCACTTCACTAGTCTAGGTCACAGCAGGGTGAAGTTACCATTGACTGATTAGAGATGGGGAAGCCCATGGATGTACAGGTAGAGTAGGTTTTGCCGAACATTTAAAAAAAAGTTCAGTTTGGGTACCAGAATGGTACTCAAAGTCAAACCCGAACCCAGACCCCATTCAGACCAATGGAGGGTTCAAACATCCTTTGTTTCCCTCTGTGTGCAGGAAACACCGGCTCTGGTGTGTGGTAAAATTGTTAATGCCAGTCAGAGCACTGCGGTTCTCACACTGTCAAATGACAATGTCTGAGTCAGCATCTCTGAACAGTGGTAAAAAGGTTATCTCTGGTCACAGGCATCGACTGATGAGAATACAACGGTCACTAGGTGTTTGGTACGTACCCCCGACTTTACTGTTTGGGTTCGCCCATCACTAACTATGATGCTATCAGTTTGAGTCAGTGTTCTGCATATTCCTTCTCCTCCGCTGGTTTAAGAGCTAATTTTTTACATTACAAACTTTCAATTTTTACAATGGCATGTCTTTATTATTCGTCCCTAGTCCTCTAAGATACAATATTTTTGATGCTAATGAAGATATTTTACAACTTTTTCCAGTTGTGTTGAATTAGAACAGTCAGTGGAGGAGATGGGGTGGAGGTGGTGGAGGACATGATTTAAATACCTGGATGCTTTGTTGGTTTTAGTAGCTGTGAAACTGGCAGCCATTGTTGTAGGGGCACCTACAGGTTTGTAAGTGGTAGTAGTGGCACTTAAGGGTATGCCACACTAAACAACATCGCTAACGGGATCGCTAAAAAACGTCACTATTTAGCGATCCCGTTAGCGATGTTGTTGTGTGCGGCATGCAGCAACGACGTGGCCCCTGCTGTGATCTCGTCCGTCGTGCTGATCGTTCCGGACCCTATTTTATCGTCGGCGCCCCCGCTGGGTAAGTATATATCGCTGAGTGTGGCACCTTTTTTAGCGATTTAGCGGTACTTTTGTACCGCTAAAGTCGTTAAGGAGATTGCTAACCGCGATAGCGTCCTTAACGACATCGCTAAATGTGGCCGACACTAGCGATACTGTAAACGATCCCGCTAGCGATCTCATTAGTATGCGACGCTAACGAGATCGTTAGCGGGATCGTGTAGTGTGGCAGTACCTTTAGAGTCTGAAACAATCAAAAGTTGGGAATCAAGATGAGGGCAAAGTTTTCAGAACATTTCCCTCATTGGGGGAATTGTCAGTCAGGGATGATGATAATGATTGTAAGGTGGACATGAGCCTGGAACCAAATTGGGTTGATGAGGTGATGCAATCAGAGGATAAGAGTGGTGGTATCGGCAATAAAGAGCAGAGCCAATATTCATACTAAATGTCTATGATCAGCTCAGGAGCATGTGAATCTGTAGCTGCTGTTGGTGGATAAGCCTTAAAAGTTTCTGAAAGCTCTGGTCATGGACGTAATGGTGGTGTTAACTAAATACATGCATCTCAGGTGTGGGAATTTTTTTCTATATTTTCAAAAGTGACTAATAAGGGGGTTCAGCAGCCAACATTTAAGCCATGGACTACCCGGCACTAATTGATTTGGAACTATGGCAGCATCACCTACTCACATAGGAAAAGCAAACTGGCCAGCAATACGATATAGGCTCAAGTTGTCCTCCTCATTCTCCTTGCAATCATCACGTACTACCTAGCTGTAGCCATGTTCACCATAATTATCATCTACTATTTTCCATACTCTTCCTCTATTGCATTATCATTTATCCATTTATGTGACTTGGAAACAACAATATGCATCCATTAGTGCATTTGTGTGGAAACTCATATCCCACATGTTCAAGTGTTCCACAGTCGTTGCCATAACAGGTAGTTTTTACATCCTTTTGCAAAATAATGGCTTGTGGTCTGCCTCAATGGAGGATAACTAGCTGCTGTTATTTACACTTTCATACGTTGGATACCAAGTGCCACTAGTTGGAGTTTTCTTTGTGCGACAAGGTGCTCTTTACCATCAACATGTTGCAATTGACAGCAGCAACTGCAGCCAGAGACAGTATACATCTTTCATGGTGCACTGATTTAATGCATTGAATGGTGATGATGCACCAGCGCAAGCAGAAAGTCAGGCTGACACCTCCAAGGTTTGGCAATAGGTCTGGTTCCCACACCATGCAGCACTTATGAACATCTTTAATCTCTTGTGCATCCTCTTCAATGAGCATCTTCAAATTCCCAACAGCAACATGAGAGAATATAGCATCCAATTCCCATCATCAGTCGCTCTTGTAAACTACAGCACTGCCAAGCTGTCTTGCAGCTTATTAGCACGGACGACAAAAGCTATATTGAAGAGGAGTTGCTCTTCTGCATTGAGCAGTAAATGTAAAGCTGGATGGTTTCCCATCAAATACAACTAATAAACTTACTAAGCAAGAATGCCAGAGAAATCAGGACTGCATTGAGTTTGGGCAGAAAAAAAAAACATTCTCTCTGCATGGTGCATATCCTTATGTTAATAATGCAAACAAAGTAACAAATATAACTGTTTTACAAAGATTGTTCTGATGACCAGGAGAATGTAAGTAGTTCAGCTTTTGTTATCTGGCAAAGAACAGGCTCAAGGATTATAGACACAGAGCAGTGTGATTGAGAATTGCCTAATTTGTGACATTGCAACATGATGGAATTCATCGCTGTATAACTTGGAGCATCTGCATGAGCAACATAAACCAGTGACTGATAACATTATGCATCATAGTCTATATTTATATAGTTATTTCCTTTTTATTAATTCCATAGTTCTTGTTATTTAAACACCATAAAAGTCATATAGAGCAATATATAATGTTGATAGAGCAGACAGTCACACTCGAATGGATGGTAGTCAAAGCCCCAGCTCTAAATTCATAATTTATAAATTCATAATTTATAATACGCATGATTCAACCAGGTTTGGCATGGGACTCAAGCTTTGGCAAGTAAAGTTTGCAAGTAGACCCCTGCACAAGAAATTTCAACTGTTACCCTTAACTTAGAGGCAGCAGTACCACAATTTGCCTGAATACAAAAAATTGGATAATTTTTTAACCTTATTTATAGTACAGCATAAAAGTCTTTAGCACAGTGTATTATTAAAAAAGCTGTTTGTCTCCACTGACAGCCTAGCTACCCACAGGCATATATGTTGTGGTGAGTTAGACATTACTAAGGTGGCGTTTGTGTTAAACAGCTTTAATTGGAGTCATTGCAGTCCAAGGAGACCACAGGGTGTTGGGCAGTTGGAGGCTATGGAGTACATTAAGATTTGTGGTAAGCTGAAATTCCTGGGTAAATTTGGTGAAGTTAGCAAATTTACATTTCAAAAGAGTATTTTGTCTCTAACACATACAAATTATTAATAATATTGATGAACCTCAGATAATTTATCATCTGTAGTGACCCCGTTGGCCATCCATGCATCATCAAGTTTTTTATTAGTCCCATACTTGCAAGTTTGTTAAGGAAAATGTTATAATATGATGAGTTTGACTTACATTCGATATTCAGAGTTTGCTTCTCCACTGTGGATAAGTCTTGATTAAAGGTCACTCTACAGAATAATGGGGAATTGTTGTGTGATTTCCTGGGTATAAACGTGATACTGGAGTAGAACATTCTGGTGCTATCTTCATAGGTCTTAATATAGTCCATCTGTCTTTTAACATTCATGGCTCCTTCCCATGATATACGAGGCTGTGCTATATTCCAGCATCTACCAGGACTTGTACAAGTCATCGTCACCTCCTTCCCATCCACAAGCCTTGTAGAAGAGATTATAGGTTTATCTGTGAGCTCTACAAAAATACAAAATAATATGAGAACATGTAGGACGATGAACTTTCAATTCTTATTTTTGTTGCCTTGTATTTTAAAAGTGTCACTCCATTGTCTGTTTTATTGCACTGCTGGAGTTGTGCTTTAAATTTAAGTCCCCTGCCCCAGTCTCATATTCACCTGTCGTCCCTTTCATTTTTTTCTAGCGTTGTCTCTGGCAAAATGTGAACTACTGGTGCGCTCCAGTGCTTGCTGGAGCGAGTCGGAGGTCATTTTTCAGTGCAAATCTGAGAGCCTCGTTCTGGCTCTCATAGAGTTACAATGAGAGCTTTTCATGTAGCTTCTTATTTCCGACCTGATGGAGCCCTGGGACCAAAGCAGCATTAGTAAAAGGTGAAGTTGCCGTAAAGTGATTTTAAGAAGGGGCAGGGAATTTACATTTAAAGCGCCAATCCAGCACTGAAAAGAAACATGCTGGAGTAGGGCTTTCAAAATGTTTTATTATAGGAAGTTCATTGTTTAGATAATGTTAAGTTTCCAAGTTTACAGATAATGTGTCGGCTGTGTACTTTTTAAGATCAAAAATGACTGATACAATAAGAAAGAGGGCATGGGTTTAAAGGGAACCTGTAATAATTATGTGGGTACTATGTAATCTGATTGCGCGGGATGAAATGAATCTGAGACCAAAGCTGAGACAAATAAATGTATTTAACAAAGCAAGAAGTAGAACATAAACTAACAGAGACTTTCCTGCAATTGTAATGAAGTGCACAGTACAAAACAGAAATGTCCAGGAAACTTAGTAGTGGGGCACGACCGCTAATACAAACAAGTTCAACAGTAATATGGAGCAAGAGTGCGACCCGCTCTGATACGTGGAAGTCCAGCAGTAGTATGCAGCAATAGTGCGACCAACACTTATACGTGGAAGTCCACCAGTAATAAGAAACAAGAGTGCGACTGGCACTTTTACATGGAAGTCCAGAACTATGCAGATAGAGGAGATGACAACTTTCGTGGAAGTCCAGAAATACATGGATGGAGCCTAACAGGGAGAAGGTCCTTAAATGTACCTTTTGGGCTGAGAAGTCCCTCTTAAGTCCCGCACAGCAGCCAGCAACAGAAACAGTCTCAGAAGTCTGGACAGTAGGTAACCCCAGCCAGGATCTGGAAGCAGCTTAGAAGACTGAAGGCAGCTGGAAGTGGTGAGTCAGAGCACAGAGTAACGAGCAGCAGCAGGAACTCCAGAGACAAGCTAGGAGGAAGCTCAGAAGCACACAGCAACAAAATACTCAGGCAAGGAGGATCTCCCGACCTGGATTTAAATAGCATGACAAACAGGAAGTTCCAGGACAGGGTGAAGTACCAGACTCCATCTTGGACAAGAGTAAAACAGGCTCCATGGAACATCCGGGATCCTTACATAACCTGTCAGCTGTTTTGGCCGCTATAAGATGTGGCCACTAACTTTCAGGGCTTATTTACAGCATTCTATAATGCTGTAGATAAGCCCTGAAAGGCAGTGGCCGCATCTTATAGAGGCCAAAACAGCTGACAGGTTCCCTTTAAATGTTCAATGCTACGAGTTTAAGAAACATTGGAATATATTTGTTAAAGAAAAATATATATTTTTTTCATTTAATTGCTACCTCTTCTTTGCCTCCACATCCCTAATTCATCAATCACTATGAAATACATCTCAAATCTGCCTTGACAGATGTACCTGACTTTAAAGTGAATCTGTCAGCGGGATTTCACAATATTTATATGAGTATATAGCTTTTCAAAAACACGTCTTTAAAGTGTCCAGTTGGTTCCTCCATTACTAGGAAACGAGCATTTCAATTACCATAATATGTAAATGGCTATGGTAGATCCGAAACCTCTGTCGCCCCAGCTCTATTCCTTACCCAGCCCTGCCTCCTCTTGCTTCACTGACAGTGATTCTGCATTCAGGCTGTAAGTCAAGCAGGAGGAGGCAGCGCTGAGTGGGAAATAGAGCTGGAGAGACAGAGGCTTCGGATCTCTAAATAGCTCCTCAGTCTCATTTCATATCAATTCAAGTGCTGATTTATTTGTAATGGAGGAATGGATTAGTCATGTAAAGGTAATGCTGGACTTGTCTTTGAAAGAGCTACATGCACATATAAATATTTTTGGGGAGAAGGAGGGATAAAGTTCACAGATTCCCTTTAAATGGGATTTGTACTCAACAATCTTCGCATAAATCTAAAGTACAAGTAAGTATAGGAAAGTTAGTATTATATCTTAGTAAATAAATGCAATTTGAGTCACTTCAACCTTTTCCTCCTATCTCTGGAATTCACCATGCACTCAGAAATAAAAATTATAAATAGATAAAAAAAATTAGTAAAAAAAATGACTAAATTCAAATAATAAGAAAGCCTTTGTCAATTGTATTGTCTGATTTGTAAGTACTGTATATTTGTTACAATATGGAGGACACATTTTTAATTGTATTTTAGTTGTGTCCTTTATGGTCATTAAAAATGAAACTTAAAAATTTGTGCAAAACTGACACTTATTTCCCTTATTTTTTCACTGTTTTCATTTGGTATCGGCAGAAAAAAAGAGAATATATACTTGAATATTCGAAAAAACCTGGAAATATGTGTATAGTTGGGAATGGGATAAAATAGACTGGTAATGCTCTGGTTAAGTAACTGAGGACATTTTGAAACTGAGGAACTATCAGTGCAGCCGTAGTTTTTATTTCACAACTGATATTCCAGTTACAAGGACTTTGTGCAAACTCTTCTTGATGAGCCAAATAAGTGGGTAAAACATATTTGAGAAGACAGGAGCAGATGTGTTTGCAGGTAGGGACCTGGAATAAGGATTAGGTTCCACTATTGTCTGGGACGACCTTATTAGCACAAGGAACTGTTTAGTTGGGGTTTAGCATAGAAACAGATCTTGTCCGCATGCTCTAATGTTGGAAAACACACAAGTGTCTCATTGGACGGACCCCAGTCCCAGCAGTGCTCCATTGGATAAGACTTTTGCCGCAGTTGTGCTCAAAAGTTTTCATACCCGGGCAGAATTTTTGCTTTCTTTGCCTTTTTTAGGAGAATATGAATGATAACACCAAAACTTTTTCTCAGTGGCAGGATGAAAGATGCAAGAGTCTGTCTGGATCCCAGAAACTCATTCAGCATACACACACTGATTACAAGCAAACAGGTCACAGGTGAGGATGTTACTTTTAGTAGCCATTCAAACCCATCTGTGGCAACTTCTGTTCATGTTATCAGGGCAAAATCACCAGGGTATGTGAACTTTTGATCAGGGTCATTTGGATGTTTTGGGTTGTCATTATGATTTAAAAAGAAAAAACACAGTAGTTTGACAATAAATGTCTTCACCCAACCACTAACCATGAGTGAAGAAAAAGTTTTGGTGTTATCATTCATATTCTCTAAAAAAAAAGGCCAAGAAAGCAAAAATTCTGCCGGGGTATGTAAACTTTTGAGCACAACTGTATGTCCTGGATTATGTGCAGTTGGTTTTAGCTGCAAACACTATTTTCTGTTTTTCATCAGTTACATGTATACAAGTTTATACCAGTAAAGAGTTTTTATTAACAAATTGGAAATTATGTATTTTATTTCTATGTGTTTAGAGAATGTGCGAAATGGATTGAAAAGTAAAGAACTGGAGAAGATGGCGTCTATCATGGCCACTTACGTTATCGTTACACTCACCTGTTATGTTCACATAAGGCTGGATGTTTGTATATGAGAACTGTGTCTCAGGAGCCTCCATTCTGAAATAATACACATCCTCATCTGTACTCAGTGGTTCTTTTATGTACAACGAACAATCTCCTCTGGTTACATCCCCAGTCAGGAGGAAACGTCCATTTGTGAAATACCTAGAATATCCTCGGGAAGCCACAAGCTCACCTGTTTGTAACCTGTACCAGAATCCATTGATATTTCTACTTAGTCTTATATTTGTGGGCACAGTAAATGTGCAGAGAACATGGGCACATAGACCTCTCTGTACTCGCACATGTGGATCTGTGTGTATTTCATAGCCCGGTATTTGACTGTTTATATCTGTATTAAAAAAAACACAAAGGTTTTTTTTTATTAGAAGATGTGAAATGAAAAGTTAGGACTTTTGACATTTTGGCCCAGATTTATGAGGAGGGTCCAAAAGGTCGTTCTCCTGCATATCCCATATAGGGATCCAGATGCTGACCCATACATATTTAATTACAACTAGTCAAAAGTTTTACATGAATAATGGTTATGAGAGTAACTATCTCAGATCTTTGGGGAAGCAATGAGTAACCTTGTTGTCAGACACCAGTCGTACAATCATGGGACTGACTCAATTCAACTTCACTAGAAGAAGAGAGAAATTTCTCAGCTAGTCTGCAAGTGATTGCTCCACCACAGGTCACCAGTCTACCGTAGGTGGTTATTTTAGATGATGGTGAGCTAACACTTTGGCTCTATCATGTATTCTGCCTTTCACACTAGGTCAAGTACAGGTTCATCCAAAATCCATTGTGATGACCCTGCAAACAGCACCACACATCTCATCACCTGGACTCTTGTGATAATTTTTAGACTTGTACAAGCTTTATAACAACATCTCCCACAACCGATAATTTATATTATCTTGCAGCGTCAATCATGTTTTTTGCACACATTTATGAAGCAACCCTGAGCCTGCTCATATTTGCTCCCATACCTAGATGTTGTTTTTTTCATCATCTTTATAATATCTAGAAGTCAACTAAATGATTGGTGAAACAAAAATGTGTGATCACAGTACTGGTTACTAGAAACAAGAATTACATTATGGGTCTATAGCTGTGACATTCACAAAGGAACTTTATGCATCATTTTTTTCCTGTTATAATAGTTTTCTGGTGAGTCACCCATTAGACCCAAACGTTGTCAAGTAATACATTTTAGTGAGGCCAAAATTACATATTTTATATTTTATGTTTAGATATTATTGTCAAATCATTTTTTTGCATGATAAGGAGTTTGTTGATTCATTCTCACAATGTCCACATCAAATGTCCTGGTGGTCACACATGCTCAGTAGCACTCGAGCAGTAGAATGGTTCATGCTAGTGTACAGGCCAGCCAATAGGGATCAGTCCATTAAAAATGGCTTTTTTTGCTGACACTGGATAAATTAAGCATTAATTAAATACCAGGTTCTTTAAAGAGACATGTCATCACATTTAAACCATTATTGATGAGGATGAAGGCTCATACTTACTCTTCCATAGCTGACATACAATCAAAATTAGAAGCAAATTGTTCATGAAAATCCAATTTCTTGTAAAGTGCATATTCTGTGTTCTCTATCTGCATTCTATAAGGCCTGTGGAAAAATAAGTAACCCATGTAAGAAAGACTAAATAAAACACAAGAAGTTATCAAGATTGACATTTCATATTTTGGTCTTGTACTCCGAGGACATAGAATTAAATGCAGAAAATTTCTTAAAAGATGCGAGTCTCTTACGCCAGATCTAACTGGCTCTGTCGGTGCTTCCATTTGAAGTGGTCTACCACGCTTTTGTACTTGCCTAAAAAAAATGGACATAGTCAGAGCAGAAACAAGGCGAAGCACAAAAGGAACTCTGTCTACTTCATTATAGGGAATGGCTCCACTGGAGATTCTATCCTAATCTATAGATGAAAGGCTCAATGAAGCCACAAATTCTTGGTGAGAAATGTAAATTAGTCCACAAAGCCTTAAGAAACTTTGCGCATCTTCTGGGCTGCCCATATGGCAGAACATGAAATCTATCGTGCCCTGATCACAGATTATGGTTATTTCTTACATGATTCCACCTACAAATGTTCGAAGAATTGGGTGTTACTGTTTTTTTTGTTTTTTTAAGTGGAAGATCAGAAGAGGGTATAGCTATGTTATAGGGAGTGTGTTCACTGACGTGGTGGCACACTGACTGAGCATCTGTGTGCGGCATAGGCGTAAGAGCAGCATAGAAAGAGCTAGCATAGGCAGAGAAGATTCATGGAAAAAATCCAGAGAAGAGAATGAAATAGCAATGGAAACACTAAACCAGGAGGATATCCTCCAGAGAATAAACAACAGGGAGGTTGGAAGCCATAAATGTCCCCAACACCAAAAAAGCAAGAGGCAAGCTTGCAAGGGCCATCATTGGAAGAGAAAGTGTTGAGAGGGCACATGGCACACCGACAGCACAACTAACATTCAGATAAGACTATGTAGATCAAATTTGACACAACAAATATACACTTAAAATGACGCCGTTCCATTTCATAAACTCTAGTATTAATACAGTAAAAAGACTAATCTCGAAACTAAGGTCATAATATGGATTCTTGTTCACGTTACAGTTGTTTTGGAAAATTTGTCTAATCTATGGCTATATA
>VIAB01001844.1:0-13250 GCA_009801035.1 Oophaga pumilio | reverse complement strand
TTCTCTTGAAAGTCCATGTGGATTTATTTGCTTCATAAACCACCTAGACACCAACAAGAGGTAAACAGTCTTTACACCAGTCAGACAAAACCTCAATGTCCATAGCGGAGCCTGCGGACACACAGGTTCCCGGATGCCTCTTATCCTCAGAGGTATCCCACAAATGCTCCTTACTGACCCCGGTCAGTATCACTCATGGTTGTCAGACCGTCCACTCTGGAGGTATCTCAAGGACCTCCTTCCTCTGGCTCAGACTAGCCAGCACTGGTTCCCCAGGCTGTGCAAATTCTAGCCTGCAGGCTTGGTCTGGAGACACACACACAGGAAGACTTCTCCTTCTCTGCACACAGACCATTCTGTAGTGTCCAGCCTGGACACATAGAAATCTGTCCACACTGACAGACTCCCAAACACTCAATGCCATATGCCAAACACACCTCCACTACATAGCTGTAACCACACCCAGGTACTTATCACATGGCTAGTTATGTGATCGTGACATCACCGCAGGTCCTCAAACACACAACCACACAGGTTTCTGCAGGGAAAAAGGGGCACCCTCACCTTAGTGTGAGGTATATGGGTAGCCAACTCACCCATCTTTCAGAGCTAAGCGTAACCCAGACACCCAGTGTGAACAACAACCACTTAGGGCTTACGTGCACTAAAGAAAAAATACTCCGGGTTACATCACAGGGAGCAGCCATCCCTGTGACACATACCTCCCATTAATTATGCGGCCATTTGTCACACTACACTATATGTATATATATATATACTCACATATATCTGCTGTGTTTTTGTTTAGTTTGTAAGTAAAAATTTTAAAAAAGACTGATCGCCAACAAAGTATTGTTTGTTTAGCTATGAAGAGTTCTGCATCATTGTACTAAAGATTAGAAAAGTTCCATTAGTCTACAGTAGCAAAATACCAATCAAAGGACATAAATAGTGGGGGAAATAAGTATTTGATCCCTTGCTGATTTTGTAAGTTTGCCCACTGACAAAGACATGAACAGTCTATAATTTTAATGGTAGGTTAATTTCAACATTGAGAGATAGAATATCAAAAATAAAATCCAGAAAATCACATTGTATAAATTATATAAATTTATTGCCTGCTTTTACAAAATGACGTTTTGAAATGGCTTGTGGGGGGGCTACTTTATTTATTGGCATAATCTTGGCAATAAAGAGCCCCCAGTCCAACTAATATAGCTTTGTCAACTGGCAATCAAAAAGTATCTGTAAATTGTTAACACTCTAGGGCGAGGTGCACACTGGGTCTTTGCACATTGCCTACAGAATATGGGAGCTTCTTGTTTCTACCTATAATGTAATGTCGCCAAAGATGACCATTTATCAGAAGAAATAAGTATGTTCTTTCAGAATCTGAGTGGTATGTCACAGCCCTATGGTGGACGGATGCCTTGAGATCCATCCTGATAAGTAGCTACATACCTTAGAGAATATGTGACTGACAGTGGACAGAAATACAGTCTGGAACTAGCCTCAAAATCTTGCTAAACATTTGAGTACATTTTTTAAAACTATCATTTATAGATTGCACACTTGCAGGTGGCCCAACAGTTTGGACCCCTGGATTCCATCACCCTGTCTTGAGAAAAGCTCAGCAGAGGAGCACATGCTTGGCCTCTGATCCATTCATTGAGACTGATGGAATTACCTAGGTACCAAGCATAGTAGCCTTCCCTTAGCAGTCCCATTAACAATGAATGGAGTGTAGGCCGATAATATGCACCTCTACTTCGCTTTCTTCAAGACAGGGCTGCAAAACTCTGTTTTCGGGTTTTCAATTCCTGATTCTTAGGACCACTGGTGCCCATGTTTGGGATACGTTTTTTTTTTTTTAACAAAATGTAACAAATTTTTTCCAAATTGCTTATGCAGGATGATAAAGTTGGCAGATCTTCAGAATATCTAGAGTCTCTTTTTACTACCTATTGGTTGGCTTAATTTTTCGCACAAATTTGGGGCACTATTTTAGCACATTTTTTGGAGCACGATATTAAGTCAAACAATTATTCCACAAATACAATCCCTTTCTACTTGAAACCACCCCCCTTGTCAGACGAGTCTCATAAAGTGCCCAAAATACACAATAAATTAGGTATAAAGCATGTAAAACAATGTAAAACAACTTTTAGGCAAACTAAGAATTCAAGCTAAACTATTAAATCTCTACTGCATCTGTAAGGAGGATAATGCGATGTTTTCTTGCAAAGATTGTGATCGACAGTATGAGCATCTGCTGAATAAGAACTGGGAATTTTCTGAATTATTGGAATCAAACAGCTCCTTGAGAGCTAATACAGGGAAAACTAATACAGTCAGTGACTTATCATATCTCAGTAGCTATATTTTTGCTTTGCTGTCTTCAAGTCTCTCCTTCATTAAATAAAGAGTGACTAAATACAGTATGTGCAACCACCCCTCTGCCAGAAATGAGGAACGAGAGACGCCCAATCTTGGCACCAGTAGGGCAAACATTCTCAAAAACTTTTCTCAATTTACTTATGATATCCTTTAATCCAGGTAAACACCAACTTTGCTACCTTACCCCTTTTTCTTATTATCCTAGATCCTTTCCTTGAACTTTGTAGACTTTTCTCCAACACCCAGAACCCAACACATGACCCTTCAAACCACATTACCAATATGTCAAAATATGTCTTAAATGTCTATACTTTTAGCTCATTAAGTCGAAGTAGCTCATTAGATCCTGTCTAATCAGCAGTACTTCGATATCCTATGCTCTTGGAAAATTTCTTCTTACCTTGGCTTATCCCATGAGGTACATCATCCTAAAATGTCCTATTTTTAATGCCAAACCTTCATTGTTGTATATAATACGCCATTCCTTGTCTTCTTTTTGGAACTTGTGGACATCCAGCTCGTGCCTGATCTCTACTGAATCTATTCAGGGACTGGATGTTTCATGTACCTAAAATGGAGAAGTAAATTGCATGAATTTATGAAACTTCCTTTGTCCTCGGGTATTCTATGAATGCTCGTGACCACAAGGAATTAAGTAAATCTTAGACTGCCTTATACTGTAGTTGCTTGCCGACAGTCTCTAAAGGCAAAATCGATGTACTGTCCATGCCAGCACTAGTGAAAGGAATTTGCCAGATAAAGCTTATTTGGCTTTTTCTGGATTTCTCATACACTTGGAGGAAGTGGGACTCATGAATATTTTGTCAAAACTCCATTCACTGTGTCCCCTCTTTAGTGGTGGAAGGGGAACCAACTGATCAAATGACCACTAATCTAACATTATGAATTTTCTATTCGTAAGTAGGAGATGGTTACATTTTCTCAAGAGTTACCCATCATTGCATTCATCAACGGAAGCTGCGGGCAGTTGCTTTTTTTCTCTGAAGTCATCATTCAATTCTCTCTATGGAAGTCACTGTTAGCATCAACTTTCTATCCTAGCTCATAAAAATACTCTAAAAATCTCTCCTCATCCTTGGCTAAAACAATAAAAAAATCATTGTTATGTTTTAAAGAAATGACTTTTAAAGTATTTTTCTATTTTCTGATAAAGGCAGTATAGCTGCTCATAAATGTTCTTTAGCATTGACCTTTTAGAATGATAGTGCTAAGTAATGTCCAATTAGTTACAGACCACTCTGAAGAAGTCTATAAGCTCCACCCCAGTGACTCATTGATATGTAGTCAAAGTCTAAAAAACATTAATGGGACAGTTCATCTAACATTTAGAAATCCATTCTAACATTCTATCTGTAGTTTAATCTACAAGATGTTCTGCAGCTTCAGAAACAAAAATTATGCTAACATCCTTCTAATTCCTTACCTTTCTCTTTTGGCTGGCCGACAACAGAAATGTTGGTATTTGGCAAGGGGTGGATTCTTAGAATTATTTTTTCTCTTTATAAACAAAAAGAAGAACAGTGGGGGAGATCTTCTGCTAGAGGCAGGTACCTTACATTTTGTGTAGGGCTCAAAAGAGGTTGCCCACTACTTTGATACCTTTCTTAAGAACAGGTCATCAGTATCAAGTCAGTGATGTTCCAACATCCAGAACCATTGACTATGAGATGTTAGCAAAACCAATGGTGGCTGGATGGTAAACATTGTCTGGAGCAGAAAAGCACAGCTCTGTTCACCGTGTAGTGGCCGTTAGAGAACTTCAGCTCAACTCTTCTTCATTTCCTATTCTTTGCTCTTCCTTGTGTGGCATTGTCCCTGACTTGTCTAGTGGCTGCACTATTTCATGAGATATTAAAAAATGTTTCCAATGGGAATAACGTGGACCAGATCAAGAGCTAAAGATGGCAAGCTGACATCAAGCAGTTAACAGAAAAATATTTGCACCATGTTCAATCCTTGTACATTACGCATTGACATATTTAAATTAGGTAATTCTACATGTCCTCATTCTCCTTCAGCCTTGCACAATATATGGCTGATTTGAGCAGATGGAACTTGCAAGACTAAATTCTCTTACAAAAGACGCTTCCTACATGCAGACACATAAATGCGTAAGGAAGTTTTATTAATTCTTTTATTTTCCTATTTTACTTATCCTGTGTGTGCTTCTATGAGATGCCTTTCCATTCTACACCCCTCTATTTTAGAAGATTTTGATACAAAAAATAATTCCATTTCTAGAAATGAGCAAACTTACAATGAAAGTGAATCAAATTTGAGTCAAAGTTTGTGAATTTGCTGAAAAAATTTAAGCAATTTGTAGTTAATTTTGGAGAAATTGTCTAAATTGGCCACCTTAATTTTACACTTTGCAGAAGACTTTATTAACAAGAGCACCAAAAAGTGTCTGGAAGCACTCATTATGTGGAACACAAGTCCAAATTCACCAAGGAACCCACTTGGAAATATCAAAAAAATCTGGAAAAAGTAGACAGTAGTGATGAGCGAACGCGCTCGCCACTACTCGTTAGTCGCCCGAGTATCATAGTACTCGGTGTACTCTGCGAGCATCAAGCATTTCCGGGATTACTCGGCATGAACTCGGGTCTCCACCCAGCTTTTTTGGCGGACTTTACAGACCCAATCATGATGCAGGGATTGTCTTCCAGACAATGAAACACCATAGCCATCTTTGTTGAGGTCGTGCAGTGATTGGCTGGCCGCACAGCATCATCAGGGGTATAAGAGACCGGACGCCGCCCTGCTCGCCACATTAAGCTCTGGAATGAGATAGTGTAGGGAGAGCTGCTGCCGAGATAGGGTCAGATTTGGTGATTTCTTCGTCAATGTGGGGGTCTGCCATCCTAAACTACTCAAATCAAGATAAACCAACAGTCCTTCTAAGGACAAATTCCAGAGTATATAGGTTCCAGTGTTAGGTAGGCAGGGGAGTGTACGTCGCTCTATACACATCGGTGCAAGGCCTGCAGGCACTGTATGTGTGTTTATAGATCATTGCATACATCAAGAGGGTCCATTCCCTTCCTGTGATCTGGTGCTGCTGATGCTACCTGTATGATATATTGGCGGTATATAGCTAACCCCAGGTGTAATTGGAATACAGGCCACATATGTTTCGGTGTGGTATCTCCGTGCCAGCTCATATCTGTGCGTGCTCAAAGTTTGGCCAGTTTACGCCATTTTTCTTTTTTTGTCCTGGTTGTCACTGTACTTATATACACCAGTATTTAGCAAAAAAAAACAGGCCACACATGTTTTCTGTGTGGTATCTCCGTGTCAGCTCATATCTGTGCATGCTCAAAGTTTGGCCAGTGTAGGCCGGTTTCCCTTTTTTTGTCCTGGGTGTCACAGTACTGATATACAGCATTATTTACCCCCCAAAAATAGAAAGAAAATAAACCACACATTTGTCGTACTGGTATCTTCGTGGTAGCTCATATCTTTGTGTGCTCAAAGTTTGACCAGTTTACGGCTGTTTTCTTTTTGGCCCTGGGTGTCACTGGACTTAGATACAGCACTATGTTGCATTATTTTAAAAAACAGGCCACATTTTACAGTGGGGGATATCGGTAAAAAGATTTCGGTTTAAAGTTGTTATGGCAGCTTCATGACTGTGCTAAATGCTACAACTAATACCACCCTCTTCATCTTCTGCCTAGAGGCAGTCACTGTGAAGATAGAAAGGCTGAGTGGCAGAGGGTGAACGCTTAGGCGGTGTTGTACTCTGTCTTGTACTCTGTGTCTGTATTGCGAAGGCTAAATCTTCGTGATAAAATCATGTCTGGAAGAGCCAGAGCAAGATTAAGTTTAAGTTCACGGGGACAGGACTCGCAACAACTGAAGCCTGGTGTTCCTGGGCAGGATTCTGACAAGCCCTCACCTACTAATACTTAACTGGATTAAACATAATCTATGGTGGTGGGTGCCCCATAGAAGAAGTGATACAAAAGAAAGTGATGGCTTAAAATAAATGATTTTTATTGAACTTATTAAAACCAGAAATTGTGAACAGAGAGTAAAAGGGGAAATTTCAAAAAATGAAATAGGGAAAGACAGTAGCTACTGTGCATTAATGCATACTTGTGAACAATATCTTATCGTTATTTAGAAAAAATAGCAATCTGATTTTTCTTAAAAAAGAGGAATACTCCTTCCTATAAGGTGCAACAGTGTGCAAAGAGCTGCTATCGCCCTCACCAAAGTGGTTGGATAGTCCTGATTTGAAATACCACTACAAATCATGTAAGGAGGGAGAAAGACATGTAGTAAATAGTGATTTAATCACAAGCGGGTTGTGCAATACCTGGCAA
The DNA here is from genome assembly GCA_009801035.1 of Oophaga pumilio. Lineage (NCBI taxonomy): Eukaryota > Metazoa > Chordata > Amphibia > Anura > Dendrobatidae > Oophaga > Oophaga pumilio. The sequence continues at coordinate 6,501 of VIAB01001844.1, read as the reverse complement.
ATCGTGCATAAGAGGCTCATGTAATCAGACATGTGTGAAGTCACCGCATCTAGACTGGGAATCATAAAGCATGTAAATCCCACTTACATGAGGATGTCCGCACGGATATAGGCAGGAAAAAAGCAGCATTAGTGGATCCCCAAACGCACAACGGGCACCGTTTCACCGAGTGGCTTCTTTCGGGGCGGGAATGTAGTGTTGGTGTGGACTGGTGAGGATAAGTAATAGGCAATGCTCTGTGATAGGGCGAAAAAGGTCCGATGGTTCAATGTTAGCGTGCGCCCAGGGTGACACGCCCCCTATCTAAAGGGACTTCCGGAATAGCGTTCAGTGAACCGCAGGTGGAACGCGCCCGGGTCACATGATTGAGCACTTCCGGAAGTCAGAGGGGAACAGCGAATCAGGACTATCCAACCACTTTGGTGAGTGCGATAGCAGCTCTTTGCACACTGTTGCACCTTATAGGAAGGAGTAATCCTCTTTTTTAAGCAAAATCAGGCTGCTATTTTTTCTAAATAACGATAAGATATTGTTCACAAGTATGCATTAATGTACAGCAACTACTGCCTTTCCCCATTCATTTTTTTGAAATTTCCCCTTTTACTCTCTGTCCACAATTTCTGGTTTTAATAAGTTCAATAAAAATCATTTATTTTAAGCCATCACTTTCTTTTGTATCACTTCTTATATGGGGCACCCACCACCATAGATTATGTTTAATCCAATACCCTGAAGTGTCATTTGCCTGAATTATTTAGGATTATGGGAATAATATTTAACTGGTTGGCCGCTGACATTTAAAATGAGCCCATGCATTATCTCGAACTGAAGATAGAGATTTTGACATTTCGGCTGCATTTCAAGAGATGTCAGTTGGAGAGCATGGTGGTCAGAGGTGTGACTTCTACACCACCACACGAGCTGCCGCCTCTCCACCACCCGATTTGCCACCCCCCCACCTTCTGTCTCTTTCCCATTCTCCCACAGAATGAAAGTTGGCAAGGACAAGGTCCTCTCCCCTCTGTAACAGTCTGTCATTGTAATTTTTTTGGTTTAAATGATATCTATTACTATATATGTAACCCCTTGTCATTTACAGCACCATGAAATTAATGCCACTATATAAATAACTAAATAATAATACAATATGGGTGTTTCCTAGAGACAATCCATCAAACATGTTATTGAAGGATTTTTTTTATGACAACCCTGATCAGATGGGCACAAACTATGTCAAATTGATAGCTATACCCCAGTGGGTGTTGGCACAGTGTCATGTTGACTACAGTCCCCAGATGTTATGTAGGTCCCTAATCTCACCTCTACTTCAGCAGCATGATAAATTAATAGGAAAAGCACGTGGTATTGGTGTAGCTGTTGTTTTCTTGCCAAAGAAACTCAATAACATCAATTAGGTGGTTAGCCACGCACGGAATGGAGAAATAGTAAAGATGACAACTGACAAGTAGTTTCACATTTGAGGTAAAACACAATTCAACAATTTCCTTTATCTCTTACAACACATTATATTCAAAAGCCTTGAAGAAAAAGATGAATATATTGTGAAGCTAATAAGTATGAATAATTAATCACACCAATGATGTTACATAATTCTAAACATACACAACCTATTAGTGTTGAAATTATTTTCCACAGAAAAGTATCAGACTAGTGTAATCTTCTGGCATGATATGAGCCACAAAGTCCTTCAAATTGAAGTACATGCCCTCTATGCTGCTTGCATTAAAGAACTGATTTGCCAGATATGTACAGAGTCAGGATGATCGGTCCGCTGGTACCTGTGCTGCGCCTGTTCTGGACCTGTTTTGGCTGTATCCCCTGTTTACTGATGGAAGGAATAAGGAAACGGACAGGCCCCATTACACAGAATGAGGGGTTTTGTTTAGACAGGGAACAAGCCCGGAAGCTGAGGGAAAAAATAAGAGAAGAAGGAGTGAGTCCCCAGCTGTGACCGTGTGAACAGCAAGGGGGGCAGCGCAATATGCACCCGAAGCGCCGACGCTGTGTCAAAATGCAGCAGACAGACCCGGTGACCTAGAGGCAGGGGGCCAGCTTAAGAAAAAGCGGTCAAGAGAGCAATGATTTTTGGCGTGAACAAGCAGCGCATAGGAGACTGAGTAGCGTGCTCCGTCCTTAGAGCAGTGGCGCTGCAAAGGACTGTTCCTGTAGTCTCCTGCTACTAAAAGCGGTACTGCCTTTTAGCAAGGCACTGTTTGCTTTAAACCGGCAGAAAGTGAGGCGCCGTGCGCTCCAAGACCGTCAGTACAGCGCACGTGCGCAGTAGAGAGAGCCACTTCATGCCACATGTGCAGCTTGGATAACCAATATTTATAAGGCACAGAGGAATGACAGAGGACGTTGGTACGGTCAGTTAGGTACTCCCTCAGCATCTTCCAAAACATTGCATTCCTTGTGTCAGTACCCTATGCCTCTGTGTCAGGGAGATGAGAGCGTCTGTTAAAACTGTACAAGAATTTTGCTATTGTTCCACTGCCTCTGCTGTATTGGAGTTGTGTCTCTCTCACTTGTATTCCTTTGTTTGCCAATGAACTAAGTCCTCTGCCGCCAGTGTTTGAGATAGTAATTTTATTAATAATTCAGCTATAAGGGCCCTCTGGTACTGCAACATTTTAGTACACTTTTCTGCCTCAGGGCTATGAGATATAAAGTTCTCCGATTACCGTGGGTCTAGATGTGTCACAAATCAGTATTGCCTGTCTGTCATCCAAATTTTTGAGAGCGCCAGGGTCATGGGAAAGGCAGCGTAACATAAAGTCAGCCCAATGCGTCCCAAACTGCTAACAGGCAAGACTTCCAAGGGGACGACTGACCATGCTGTCCTCCTCCTACTTGTCCTCAGGCCAACAACACTTACAACGAACCTCAATAAGATCATAGTACAAACATCATTGTAAATACCTTCTTGTAAATACACCCCTGTATTTTGTATCTCCTCACCTCATTTTAGATTGTAAGTTGTCACGAGCAGGATTGTTTTGTTTGGGTTAAATTATTGTTATCTTTGTTACTTAGTGTAGATTGTAAGCTGTCACAAGCAGGGTAGTTTTATTTGGGTTTAATTATTGGATTATTGTTATCGTTGTTAGTTAGGAATGTTGTGTTTGAAACTATTACACTGTAAATATGTTTTCGCTCTATAATAACTCTCAATATTCAAATTAGAACACAGATAAGCAGGATGGAGACATTAATTATAGTGTCATTGACGCTCAACCTCTTGGTGGATTCATCAAAGTTCGGGAGGATGGTACACTTGTCAGACATCCATGTCCACACCTCATATGTTATGTGTGAAGACAGAACTGAATACCGACAACCTTGTTAATGCTGGTAGATTAGTCACAAACTGCCCTCTTCTGCTCAGAAATCCTTTCCTACATCTGCAATGTAGAGTTCCAAGGCCTGGGGGCATCACACACCAGTCAGTGAGCCAGAAGCAGTAATCGCTGCTGAATCACGGCAAGGGCGGATGAAGCTGTAGCTGACTTTCTAAAATGGGTATTTAGAGTGCTGTATTTTTACCAGCAGATCTGCCAGCTCCGTGTTGCTTTTCAAAACATGTTGGCTAGAGTTAAGCGAAACAGGTCTGTCAGATTCATAAGTCACCAACTTTTGCTAAAGTCGAGTTTCGCTGATCGAAACCCGACCATAGCGTGAAGTCGGCCTTGCGGTCGTCGACCCGAGCACCAAAGTCGGTGTTCCCAAAATGCTTGCAGGCGCCTTTTTTCAGCCAATGAGCAAGTACGTACACTGTGGGCAACGAGATGACATGGGCAGCGTCCACCACCATCTTAGAATAGGGCATTGAAGTGATTGGCTTGCGTTGGGGGGCGTCATAGTGTCTATAAAAGACCTGACCGCCGACCTCCATTTTACTTCTGCCGATCTTAACAGTAGGGAGAGGTTGCTGTTTATCAGAAGGGAGAGAGCTAGGGCTGTAAAGATCTAAGAAGAAGTTCTTATGTGCTTCTGCTGATAGCGATTGTGCTGTACAGTTAGTGTGCAGTGAAAGGGGAGGATTTTCTTGTGTGCAGCAGCGCTGGTTATTAGGCTGCCTGACAGCTGTATTGCTGTGTGTACACTGCTGTGCAGACTGCTTTTTACACAGCACTAATACTTTTATTCTTTTTTTCTGCACAGTTACCGAGTGTTCATTTTTTCCCACACCAGATAGAGGTGTACGCTCCTCACACACTACCATGTACTGGTCTCACGGACAAATACATGCTGACTATCTGTGTGTGACTCCGGAAATATATACGGAGATTTACAATTTCCCCTACACTGTATGCAGCTTTTTGCTTCTGATACAGTACCTTTTTCTGCTTTTTATATTCTGGTCTAATCCATACAGAACACCATAAGTAAAGTGAAGGAAGCAACTTCAGTGTGTGAACAGTGTAATGTCTGATGTACAGACAAGAAGTAATATCCCCACACATGGTGTTAGGGCTGGCGGAACGCACAAAATAAATATAAATAATAAGTGCGTTCGCAGCCCGGGGTCCACCGTGCAGGCAGAGCCTGCTGTTAGTAAGATGGCGGTATGGCGAACTCTGTTACTTCACAGAGTCTCAACTATAGATACTGCGGCACTATATGGCGGTATAAGCGAACTCTGTTACACCACAGAGTCGCTAAGGTAGAGACGCAGAGAAATGGACTGTGTCTGTCCTGTTAACTCCAAAGGGATGCGCAGACAACTGCTGTGTGGACAGCAGTCTGTAGTAATGTAATCCGCAACGCAATCAGACAATCTCCTCACCGGAGAAGCCGCTATTCTAGGGGCTTATTTCAGCCAAGCCCTAAACACGTGCATACAAGTCTCCTCACCGGAGGTGCCGGTATTCTAGGGGCTTATTTCAGCCGAGCCCTAACACGAGTGCAAGATCACACTGGCGCAAAGCACATAATGCAATTGATACTAGCTCATGGCCGCATGGTCATACAACCCATTTATAGCAGCAACTACAGGGCCTGCTAGAAAAGGACCAATAAGAAACTATTCCAGATGTGGCAAGACGACTCGCTCGGCTCTCCTGAAGGCAGACTCAGGACACACGTTCTCTGGGATTTCTTTCTGCTGGTTTATTATCAGCCATAAACTCATGCAGGTTTTCGCAGGAAAAGTAAACATGACCCCTCGGGGTTAAACGGGAAAACATAAAAAAAAAAACAATAACTCAGTCCATAGATGAGAGGGTTCCGCCCGCTCTCAGTAGCATAAACGGCACAGTTAAAGTCCTTGTGGAAAACTCTGTAGCTTCCACTATACTGTCTGGAGACCTTCCTCTCCAGACCACACTGAACACTGAAAGCTAGGGCCTTCAGGCATTTAAGCCCTTGTGACTCCTGAATCATGTGATGGATCACATGACTCTGACATCACACAGGTCCTTTCAGGACTTATGCATGTAGAGAGTGTAGGCAGATAAATAAAGTAGGTCTTAGTTCACACAGGAGAGCATCCTGTGTGACACATACCTCCCCTCACATATAAAACCAGTGACACTGTCACACAGAACACATGTAGTTTCAGGACCTTCCTAGCGGACCAATAGGAGCTGCTGCAGTACCTGAGCCTGTGACCCCTGACCTCCAATGAGAGATCTTACCCTGGGCATGCTCAGAAGGGGAAACGCAGGACTTAGTCCTAAAGACGTCTGCTCGCCACTAACCAGTACTGGCTACAATAGCAGAGCCTGGAGGAGCAGCAGTAATCCTCTCCACAATGTTAGCCTGGGCGAGACGCTGGGACAGACGTCTCTGCTGAGCAAAGTCCACTGCAGCCGGAGACGGATGGGAGACCGCAGCAGGGATGGTTCGAGATTCCCCTTGTCCAGAAGCGGGAACTCGACCCCTAAAATTACCCCCCTCCTAGGGCCCCCCTTCTTTGGGCCTCGCTACGTTCAAAGGCAGCGATGAGCTGTGGAACATGAATATGCTCGGCAGGCTCCCAGGACCTATCCTCAGGCCCATAACCCCTCCAATCCACCCAAAAAAATTTTTTGCCCCATACCACCTTGCACCCTACAATGGCATTCACCTCGTGATCGTCCGTAGACTAATCCGACGTCCCGGCAGATGACTCAGGCAACCGGGAGATGACCACGGGTTTTAGGAGGGACACATGGAAGGTGTCGGAGATAACAAGGCGAGGGTGAAGGGCCAAACGGTAAACCACAGGGTTCACCTCTTTTTGGAAGTGCATTTGAGCAGCAGGGTGGTTTGCTGTTGAAGAGGGAAAAAAAAATCTCTCTTTAAATCTTCTGCTTCAGCGAGTGTGAGCGAGTGTGACCGGTGCGCAAGTGTGAACGGTGGTATTGTAAGTGTGACTTGAGATTCAGTGAAGAAGTATTTGGAAAACCTTTAATCAAATACCTGTGTGAATTGATGTGAGTGGTTGAATTGTGGATTGCTTTTTTAACCTATTTTTTCTCTCTAAAGGATTAATCTCTT